>VZTG01006193.1:1076434-1352110 GCA_013397845.1 Melanocharis versteri
GTTTCTGGGCGGGCAAGGCCGGGCACGGAGGGGGGATCGCTGCCTTTCTCTGGGGCTGGGGCGGGAGCGGGGCCGGACGAGCGGAGTGCGCGTTTAGAAACAAAAGACGAGGCGATAAATTTGTCCGTGCTGTGGCTGTGTTGGGGCAGGTCTGGCGCGGGGAGCGGTGCCGGCTGCCTGAGCGCCTCCGCGGTGCTCGGCGTGTCTGGTGGTTGTGGCTCGTCTCGTGTCACCTGTCAGGCGCTCGCACCTTCCTCTGGGTCAGCTGCGTCCTTCACATGCCTGCCAAGACAAGCGCGTTTGCTGTTCCACGTCGCTGAGCAAACCCGGGGGGCTTTGGAGGTGCGAGCTCTGAGACGAGTTGGGAGCTCTGTCGGGTCGGTGGGTTGGGACCCGCAGGCAGAGCCTGCCAGGGGAGGGGGGTCCTGCAGGCCGTTCAAAGGAGTGCTGTGTGTGTGAATGAGAGCGATACCTAGCTCGCTTCCTCGTCGTTCTGAACTGCCCTTGCTGTGACATATCGCTAGACGTAAATGTAGCAAGGATGGAGCTGAAGACACACAGACGTCAGAAGGTGTCTCAGTACTGATTTGGCTTGAGTGCTCATCTAAACTTGAAATTTTGGAAGAAGAATGCATGTTTTTGCGTATTCCTGGTCACTGCATCTTGTTCAAAGTCGTTGCATAAAATGTGATAATCATGATTAGAAATCGCTAGGAATGTTGTTGGACTGTGAGTAGAAAGTAATACTGTTATTGCAGTGAAGAAACAGTGTAGAAACCAGGATAGATTTTAGTAAGTGTTGAAAAAGTTGCCAACTGTGATTTGATATTAATATTTTTAACAAGCATTTTATTTGTGACTTTTAAATATTCCTTGATTATTTTTTTTTTTGACTTTAAGGCCTGGTGACAAAGTGATATTTAGTGTAATGAGCAAAAAAGTTCTCTGAATAGGTCTTTAATGGTGTCAACATTAGCAGTAATTCCATATCATGAACCTGTCATTAAATCTGTTCTGCTAATTCTACAGTATATTTGTATTTATTGAAATGAAAAACTGATTTTTAAAGATTTATTGCTCTGTTAAAAATGGCTTGGTATTAAGATATATGGGTTCAGATCCAGTAAGCATTCTGTTTTTTTGTTGAAATCAGCAGAACTTCCAGGGAAATTAATTGTCTGTTTTCCTTGGTTAGCAAGTGCATTTGAACAGCACACCTGTCTATGCCTGCTTGAAAAGAAACCTGTATCAGTATAAATCACCAGTTCAAGTCCAAGTGCTGCTAGCTCCATTCTAAAGGGAAAGAAATTAAGAACATTATTCCTTGACTGAGATTCCCTAAGTTTATTTACTTCCATGTCAAGAATGCTTTGAAAATGCTTGTTGAAACAGTGTGCCAGCAGTTGTATGAATACATGGTTAAATAGCTTTTCAGGGTTTTGCTCACTTTGCAGTTCAGTGTTTTGTCTCAAGTGTTGGTGGTGAATTGTAGTCAAAATAAACTGTTCTCACTTCTGTATAATTTTTATGGGCAAAGTACTTTGGAACACTTTTTCATCATGCAAGAAATTCTGTTAAAGAGAAGATCAATTGTCTTAAAATGCTGCTGTAGGCAGGTGGTAGTTGGTGGAAGAATCTAGCTTTTTAAGAAAACGAGAGTTTCATTAGCTGGAAAAATATAATATTATGGCACTTGGGAAAACTGATTTTCAGAAACATGCATCTCGTTCTGCACTTCAGTTCTTGAACTGTAATGTTGGTATGTCTTATCTTTTGAATTGATATGATTATATTTCTTTTCTTTATTAACTGGATGAACATAAACAGATACATTTACTTTGCATGAAAATGGTTCTCTGCCAAATTTAATGATCCAGTAATAAATCCCATTGTTTAAAAGTTAGAAAGATTATTGCTAACAGTCTGTACTCCTACTTATGATACTTAGTTGTTCAAAAGTTAGCTTGAAAGTAGCTACATCCATGTTTATTGGGTGTCTGATTATGACCTCATTGAAATTAATTTTGTTCATTTCTGTGATCACTGGGACTTGTAGTTTAAGCAAAACAACTTTTTGAATAATGGATGAAATTCACTCCTGAGTGGAGAGGTTTGTTAGACAACTTTAGTCACCAGAACCATTTAAATTCCTTGCAAGTACTAAACTATGGTTAAGGTAACACTTAACATGGCTGTAATGGTTTTATTCCATGTATGTTCTTCTTATGCGAATATCTGAGGTCATTTAATCAGTGATGTTTAAAATAATTATCTGGTAAAACTATCAGTAAGTTAGAGAAACTAATAATGCTCTCTCTTTGTTTTATTGAATCTGAAGGGTGAAAGTGGTTAATGTAGTGAACTGGCCTCACTTCCTGCTTCCTGTGCCCGAGTAGACTGTGGCTGCTTAGGTTCCTGCAAAGATTGGAATAAGGTTTAATCTTAGGAAAAAATTGATTACAATAGTCACATTCAGCTGTTCAGGCAAGTCGAAATTTAAAATGTGGCGGTCTCTTGAGTGTTTCCACAGCATCCCAAGCTGATCAAAATTGGACCTCCCACCTTCCCAGCATCCTTCCTTCTCTTCCTTCCTTGTGCTGGTAAGGATTGCACTGGGAACTGGTTCAGGAACCTGTATTGGCTGAAAATTAGCAACTTTTTTTTTTTCTTGGTAGAATTAGTTTTCAGGTGCCTCGGCACCCTGAACCGACTCAGCCGGCAGTTGCATGCCTGTCAGCGTCTGTGTGAGCGGAGGGGTGGGATCCCAGGGAGGAAGGGGAGGAGTGGCACCCCATAGGCCTGGATCTGTGAGACTGGTGTTGCAGGGCTCCAGCCTTCGACCTCCTGCCCTGCATTGGCATACAGCTGGCACAGACCAGCTCCACCATTGAAAAACATGGTCCTGTTTGCTTCCACCCTGCTCTGCTGCTTCCTCCTTTGTGCAGGCAAATACTTGTATGGTTATGTGGTGAGCTGGGCTGAGGATTGAGCTAACCTGGGGGAGGGGCAGGCGGGGAAGGGTTCGCTTTGAGCTGGATCAGTTTGCTGCACAAACATTTGTGCTGGCGCAGAGATGGGGGTGGAAGCAAGCAGTAAGGGGAGCAGGGTGTGTCTGTTTCTTTTGGTGACAGTGACACATTATGCCAGTTTAAAGTATATTTGATACTGGCCTAACTCTGTGAAGTTAAGATGGTACAGCATTAAGGGTTTGAAGACATCGTTTGGTTATGGTTCATGGGAATATTTATATCTAAGACCCCTTAAACCAGGGTACTGTGTGTCGGATTTCATTCTGTGCTTTGAAGGGATTTTGAGGGAAGAATCTGGCCTTTTGTATAGTAACTAATTTCAAAAAAATTATTTGGTACCTATTGTTTCATACAACTGGTGTTCATCAAATTACTGCAACAAATGAATTTGTTTGGCATGTATATTGAATTTTTAAATTTAAAAGACTTAAATAGGGAAAGTTAGTGATCAGAGTGTCCACTAAGAAAATGGCAGGGTATTTTGCAGTAACAAGTAGATAAAGAGACAGAACAAATCCATTAATATGATGAGGCTCATGTAAGATACACATTATAACCTCAGTTTCTGAGGAGGCAGTCTGTGACTTCCTAAGTAACTATAATGGTTAGTGGTTTTCAAAATCCGTCTTACTCAGCCTATCACAGAGGTTGCAGTTAATGTTTTAGGAGATGGATAGGAATTGATTTTTATCTTTTTTTCTCCCCTAATATCTGTGAAAATTGTAGATACAGTGTCTCCCATCCATTTGTCTCTCCTTCTCTGCCACAGATTACCATGCATAACAGTCCTTTCCACCAGAGAAGCTATATGCAGTGTTACATGCTTTAGGCATAATCAGCCATTAAATAGACAGTATTAGCTCAGCCTACCTTCACTGGTCAGTTACCTTGATTAATTTTTCCCAAAGTGGATTAGTGTGCTCTTACGTGATTCACTCTGTTGCAAGTCTGTATGGGTGGTAGTCTGTCTTTGCTTGGTGGTGATGAGTAACTGGGCAGTAGCTACTGCTGGAAGAGATGACCTATCTGCAGCTCTTAAGTAACGTTTTCTGTAAAAATGCAATGGGTTTTATTTTTGTCTGCTCCTGTTTTTTTATCAAAACTATCCGAGGAACTGTTGGCTGAAAACTGCTGTCCAGAGATGTGTAATTTCATGTAGGGCATGCAGATGGTATTTTGGTTGTGTATGAGTTGTAGAACAGCAGTTCTAACAGACTTCCAGTTTTCTGCTCTTAAGCATCATCTTTTCCTGTTGGCCCTTCTGTGTAATCAGTGCTAGATGTGACGATTCTTTTTAAACTTGAACTGGTGATGAACAGGTGTGTGATGCTTTCTCGTATGTGTGCATACAAATGTCTGAGTATGTGTGTCATGTATTCTCCAACTATAGTGTATTTTTTAAAGCTTCATCTTCACTGCATCTGGCAGGGTGGCAACAATCATGATGGCAAATTTAGTTCACTCTTTATTGTGTTCCCTCTTTCTGCAACCATGGGATTCTCCACAATTTCAGTTTTCCCCTCAAGCTTTAAATGACAACAGAAATAATTATCTCCGGGCTTAAATAAAAAGAACTAATAACTTATTTCTGATGTTTATACAATAAAAAATCATGATTATTGCATGCTTGGGACTGACTATATGCATTCTTCTCTAATTAGTGGAAATGGCACTGTGATTACTGACTGTTTCCTTCTCATGTCTTAGAATACTTTAATTTCATGTTTTATTTTGTTCTTTTTCTAAAACGCTTTTACATCCATATGTGAGGTACTGAGATGAGATGAGTGTTGTGTGTCATTGCAGTCATACCTGACTATGCTGGATGGCCTTTATTTACTTCAGCTTCTGGAATCAGCCAGTTACTAGACCTGCTATTTCTTCTCACAGAACTGGGTTTTAAAATTTTGTTTTGTTTTTATTTTGTAGTTGTGTGGTTTTGTTTCTGTTTTTTTTAATAGATATTTAGGTTCTATTTTGGCTACTGATAGAAACACATCTGTGTTGGTACATTTTTGGACCAGGATTAAAAAAAAAATACCCCAAATGTAGGTTCTAAGCTTATCCTTTTTCTTTTCCTTTGTTTATGAGAAACATGTATCTTATGGAAAAGGCACTCAAGTATATCTTGCTATTCAGCTTTTTCTTGTATATGTGTTTGTTACTTTTCAGTTGAGAAAAATCTGACAAATACTGTGTTAATTGTCTGTGCTTGTAGCAGATGTAAAATACTGTGGGGCAGTTGGCATATCTGAGATAGTGATAGTTTTCCTGTATGTATGCCCAAGTCAGGATAGACTGGAGCCCCATGTTGTCAGTCTGAAGAACTGACTCTTTTCCTTGGCTTTTCTTCATGGTGATTTTGGTCCTGGCAGCGTTGAGATGCTCCTGCTGTCATTCATACAGTGGTGATGGTTACTGTAAACCCCTGCCCCGTACTGGGTGCTGCTGACTCAGTGGTGAAAAGTTGCTTTAATTTCCTGCCTTTCCAAGGGTAAAATAAACTCTCTATCCCATATACCCAGATTCCTGTGTTTCTAATGCAAGATATAGATCTCTCATGAGAGCTGCAGTTTAAAATAGTGTGTTGATATTTTCACTGTTCTCCTGTCACTGCTGCCAAAGAAGTTAAACTGCATGGTAGTTCTTATCTGCTGGGATTGCACACCTTGACACAGATGAAGCATTTGTCTTTCACGAAGATTTTCTTAAATGCTTTGCACAGGGATATTACCTTCTTGTGCTACAGTATGACACCTGGCACAATATGCAGGTGAGGGCATTTCATTCTTGTCATTACTTATTGGGCAAATGTGATTGTAGTAATACTACTTGCTGAAAATCATAAAATATCATGATTTGGAAGAGACCCAATTGTGCAGACTTTGGGAAGATATTCATCAGCACAATACTAGATGAATTTCTGAAATGAAATGTGTTTATTTCATTACTTGCAAGATGTTTGACAGGGTGGAGAGTTGACTGGTTTTGCCATGCCTTAGGACAGTGAGACATTTTTCTCTAATGGAGATGTTGAAGCAATTGCTTTAAAGAGGAAACTCACACAATTTCCTCTGTTTCTCCTGCAGAAATGCAAACTTCAGTATATATTTAAACTTGAAGTGAGAAATGAATGATCTAGTGCTGTGTTCGATCTTGGTAGCAATGTATCAGTCTTATGCTGAGCTTTTCTGAACGGACCGCAGTAGCTTTTTGCTTAGCAGCACAGCAGAGCAGAACTGAGTTGACTGTGCAGCCGTTATCCTTCAGACATGGCTAAATTTTTCAGTCTATTTATGAGTATCAACAAACACTTTGTGCATACTTTTGCCATGCGTTGAATGCTTCTATTTTCCTTTAATTTAGCTTAAAACTAGTAATGGAATTCCTGAGGTTTTGAAAGGAATAGCTCTTGGCAAGCCTAGGGTTTTTAAACCGAAGGCAAATTAAGATACCAAGCAAACACAGGGAGGGCTACTTCTTCAGGGAAGTATGTTAAGATTCTTCTGACATCTTAGCATTTGTTGTAGGGCTTGTTCTTTTTTTTTTTTTATTTAATCTCTTTGAATTACTCCTTAAAAGTGCAGTTGTTGTTATTTTTCTTTTAAGAAAATCTTACTGAAACACAAGGGGACTTTTTTCCCCCCTTGATGTCACTCAATAAGTTTAGCCTTTTCAGGCAACCATTACAAGTAGAGGGTATTAGAATACTTTCTTTCTAGCTGTCTAACTCCACACTGATTGGAGCTTGTTGTTAGAATACAAATTTTAGTTTAAATAAAATATGCTCTTGCTTTTAAATCGCCACAGTAATTGTAATTGAAAGTAGTTGCTACTGTGCATCTGTCAGGTGGCACAATAATACAATTAAAAAATATTTAAATTTTCAAAGTGTAGTTGGGCTTTTTATAAAACGTGTAGCTATGCTGCTTTAGGTTTGTGGGAATGAGAGGATGTGTGATGTAGGGAAACTTGCCTGGCTGTCAGAGCCTTGACCCTCTCCTTCCCTTGTGGTGCTACTTGCTGCAAGCATCTTCCCACTTCTGTACCCTCTTCCCACTAACACCAAGGTGTGCAACGTTCGTAGAAATCTCTGCATCTCCTTTATTTAGGTTGCTGTATTTCTTTGTAGAGTTTCATGGCTCTTTGTGTGTCTTCATTCAGTCCTGCATTTCCTTTAAGTGTTTTTTATCATCATAAGCATTTTGAATATTTCAGAGCTCTTTATCTTCTCTCTCAAACTTAACTCATTTGCTTGCTATTTGCAATGCTGCTGACGGTGCTGTAATCCTCCCTCACCCAGGGAGGGCACTTGTTTGGGAGTAGCCCTTTCTTTTTCTTTTTCTCCTTGAATCCACAGTCATGTTTTATTCATATACTCCTTCTTCCTTGTCCAAATAACATTTTCAAGACCACATTTTCTTTTTCTGTCTTTGCAAATGAAGTTTCTGTATCTGCCATCTGGAGTACTTCAAGTACCTTCTCCCTCTGCTGATATTCCTGTCTCTGCAATCTGTTCAAAATACAGCTGCTACGATTTTTCAGTAGTCTGACTGCTACTTTTCTCATCAAGCTAAAGCTCGCTTATTGTCTTTGAATTCAAAGACCTGTGTCTCATATTTCTGCATCATAGTCTTTTTCCTTGCTACTTTTGCACTTGAATCTGTCTTTTTTTCTTCCCCCCCTTCTATGTCTTTACTTATGTTTCACGTCATATACTTTGATTTACAAAACTTCTGAGAATAATTGTACGTTATGTATGTTAATACTATTGCGAGAAAAAATGACTGCACCTCTGACCTTTCTTCTTGGGTATTAGGGTATCCTGTTGTCTCTCTGCTTATACAGATAAATTACGTTTTAAACTATGTAAGCGGACAGGGACACATGCTACCTTTGGATTTTTTCTTACAGTTACTTGGGAAATGTATATTGCTGTATATCTTTCAAATCTGATTTATTTATCCAGTGATTTTACTTTGGAGTAAAGTGCACCAGTGGCATGCTTTAAAATCTGTTGTGTGAATACAATGTCATATTTTGTGGACTTTTAGTATCATATATGATTTCAGTTAGTAAATATTGTTTTCTGCACTTGGCAGATTTCTTTGGTGAGGCAGATGTAATCTGCAGCTTTTATTGAAATAATACAAGAATTGAACTAAACTGGCAATCAAAGTAGTATTAAGTGCTATGTCATATACTTGACTTACTGCAGAACTTATGCTAATATTAACAGAGGTAATACTTTTTTTTTTGTTATTAAGGAAAGCCAAGTGACTCTTAAATATTTTTTTCATGTTTCATGAAGCTTTGGGTCCCAAGGTTTCTGTGGCTTTTGTTTTGCATTTTGTTTGTGATTTTTTGGGGGTTTATTTTGGAGAAAGGTAAGCTGCTGTGCCTACTTGTAATTTGAGTTTTTTTGGCTAGTAATATCGTGATAAAGTAAACTAGTTATAATAGATAAAATAATAAATTTTAATGTGTAGCTTGCTGTATGTGTCTTAGAAATGTTTTAGGATAGTATAGTTAAATCATTGTGAATCTCTTCTGCATCATGGCAGCTGCCTTATGTTTTCTTCTCTTAAAATCTGCTGAGTAGACTTTCATGGCTTGAAATTGAGAATGCAGTGTATGTGTTGCTCATCAGTTTGTATTGCCATAAATGTAAAAGGACTAGGGCAGTGATAGAGTGTTAATTCTCTCAGGTGTACCGGTGTTAATACTAAAGTAAGCTGGATGTTTCCTATCAGACTATACAGTATTTGTGCAGCTAGACTGGACATAGTCCTAAATTTTTAAATAATTGTCTCCTACTTTAGAGTTACAAAAAGCATTTAATTGTCAAATATTCAGGTCTCAGTATGAATGTGAATGCTTGCCTTCTTATCTGACAGGTATCTCTGTCTTCATTTGCTGTACAAGTTTTAGATGATGGTATTCAGTTCCTGAAAGAGCTTCCTCTGCACTTGCAGTTTTGCTAGGAGGGATGCCTTTATGTTAATCTTTGTTATTAAAAGGCATTTAGTTAAGACTTTTTAGATCTTAAAACGTAATGAACAAGCTAATATTAAATCCAGTCCAGTAAATTGTTCTCTAAGCTTGAACTTTGTGGTATTCGTTTAGTATTATATTAGCAATATTGTTGTCCCTATAGTTAAAGAAATTCTGAGTAATACATGCCAATGGGTCAGTCCTGGTACTCCAAAGAGTGCTCCATTCCTAAAAATTGCTGGACTAGAAAAGTATATATAAAGGAAATGAAAAAGGGAAGGTGCTACGTAGACTTCAGACAAACTATTTTATTTTTTATATTTTCTTCCCTCCTCCTTTTTTTTTAGTAGAGAGGTGAACCTTTCTTGTGCAGTGCTTATATCCTCCCTCCATGAGTTCCAGAACTTCTTCTGATAACAGAGGTTGGGAGAGCATTTCCAGCTTGTCCTGTGGCTCTTTAGTTCTAGAGCAATGTGTGTTTTGTCTCAGAGGTACAACATATACCAGAAACTTAGATAAGCTTCTAGTTTCTGTAGGACTCTTTAGCTTTAAGTGTACATTATGACTCTTATTTTAAGATACTTATGGCCCCTTAGGGTCTTGAAATATTTCTACTAGTAACGTGCAACAAAGTGCTCCTCAAAAACTGAAGTTTAAGTTATTTGTCTTGGATTTTCTCTGCCTGCAGTGTTGTGTTGATCATCTGACCTGCACAAATGTGTTTTCTTTTACAGTGCTTTAGTCCCTAAGTGCCAGTACATTTGCTTAATAAATATTTCTTTCTTTCTGCTTCAGAATTCCTTTTTCTGTTGAGTCCCTATCCACTAGTCCCATAGGGCACAACTTCATGTATGTCTGCTAAATTTAAATTTACTTCTCTTGAAGAGTTTGTATTTCTTATGTCAGCTGTAATATAGAATTCTATTTGTTAAATGTATGTAATGTACTAATCGTATATGGTATGGTTTTAAAATAGTTTTGTATCAAAGTAAAAAGTGGTTTAACATTGTCAGTAGTGTCAAATTAAAACTACCTTGCTGAAGGTTTGGTTGTGCCATTACCAAATCAATTTAGCATTGCTGGTTATAAGCTCTCCATAGGAAGGGTGTTTTCTTTGAAGTTGTAGGATGGTGTCTGAAGAGAAGAAATGTGTTCAGCTGAGGCCTTGAGGACAGACTAAAGTGCTTTATGATAGGTTGTGTACTCTAGGGAAAGCTCCAAATAAATGATTAAATGTTGACTACCAGGAGATACTTGATGCTGGTAAGTAGAGATATGAATCAGTTGTTATGTGTTATGTCAGACTGCTCTTGCATTGATTATGACTGGTTGCAGCATTATTATTTTATTGGTGCTGGTGCTGACTTCTGAAGTGAGCAGTGCATTGAGGAGGGTGCACTGAATTCTTATCAGTAGTATCCTATCATACTGTATTAGTGAGCTTTTAAAGCAGTTACACTTTAGATTTGTTCTGTATGAAATATTATTTCTTGAGTGTGCTGTACCAGGGAAATATACCTTCTATAATCTTGACTTCAAACCAAACAAGGAAGTATCACAGAAGAATACTTCTGATGATGGAATAATAAAGTCTAGCAGTGGTGAACAGTAGAAGTGGGGTTTTTTTACGTAGTACTTTGAACAGTAAATATTGTGGTCTGACAGTGATTTGTGAGAGGCTTTCTATTAATTAATTCCAATACCAGACTATTTCAATGAAGTCAAATCATTGATTGCCTTTCAGTGTGAATGAACTGTTTCCAAGTGGGTAGTTGTAGGAAATTTTGTGACTACAGAGTGACATGTGGAAAGAATGTAAAACTAGAAAGGATAAGGGAGTGTTGCCTTTGAAATACGAGTCTAGAGTTGTGAATAAAATGCAAGTAAAATTGTCACCAAAAATTGTAACCAAAAATGTTTGATGTTAAATTTCGTATGTTAAAAGCTATTTGCTGAACTACTGATAGGCTAATCCTAAAAACAGACTTTATTTAAACTTTATTTGGGCTTGAAATCTGTATTTGTTAATGTATTATTCTTATGCTAGTGGTGAAAGTAAAACCGTTGTTAAATGGAAATTTGGCAAAAATCTCAGAAATCTAGAAGCTGGATTTCTTTTGTTCTTTGCTAAATATTGTATAATTTGGGACCAGGGACTGTTGCTTTTTTTTTAAAAAAAAAAAATTATAGAAACACTTTATTTCCAAGGCTTGAAAGTTTTGTGCTGGTACAGATGCAGAGTGAGTAGATAATTCCCACTTCCTCTAAATGTATTTTTATTTTGTTTGAACAGCACAGTTCTGTCCAGCTGCTGTACACTTGAGTGAAATGTTCACAGTTAAACTGGATGTCAGTAGGTTTGGGTTTTTTAAGTCAGAAATGGTGGCGTATCTTGGAGCAGGTAGTGCACTTCTTTTCTATAGTTTGTTTTGCAATTGTCTTGCACGTGGATGATTAAACTATTTGTAAATGAGTTTACAGTATGCCTTATGGTATTTTTTTGTATATTTGCTTTAAGAGGCCACGGTGTGAACAGCAGTTTAGCAGCTGATTAGTGAGTGGCTCAGTGTTTGTCTCCTGAAGAAGTTTGGGATTTTGTTGGGGGGCTGGCAGCTAGTGAGTACAGTGAATTTATCGTCTGGCGGCTTGGTGATGGTGGTTGCTACTTCCCAGAACTTCATTTTATTTCCAAGAAAACTGTAAATGCGTCTCTACAGAGTGTGTGCATTCACAGGCATACATTAGACCTGTGCCTAATGTAATGAACTGTACCAGTGGGTTTTGTGGTGCCTTGCAGCTTTTCATACGGATTTTAAGCATTATTTATAAATCTATTTTAGTACATTTTTTTATCTAAGAAAGCTACTAGATGTGCTTCATCTAAGGTCATATTTCACAATTGATGGCATAAGTCTATAGTAGTGACTTGGCAGAGATTTTAAACACTTAAAAATGTAATGAGACTCCTGAAAAGTGTCCCGTTTAGAAGATTCCCTAGGGAAGCTCTGAAATGAGTCGTGTACAGTACTGCAGAAGCAGCAGACTGAGTTCTTAGGATCCTGTGATTGTCTCTTGTTCCCTAGGCTATCTGATGATCATCAAGGAAGCCTAGATGTGCTAGAGGTTAAAGAACTCACCTCTTGCTTCAATACCCAGTAAGTTACAAAAAGGGCTAAAATTAACATACCCATAAAAATTTGTTCTATCCAGTTTGGTCGTAGTTCAGTGAATATAATAGGCAAAACGTATTGCCTCAGCAGTCAAGAATTAATGCAATTTAGGTTGAATAATATAAAAATTGCACCACTGGAGCAAATTGATTCATGCTGCTGCTGTGTGGGGCTGTTAGAAAGGGCAAAATTAACATGCTCATGGTCCTGTTTGAAGGTGTGATAGGGCTGCCTGCAAAAGTCACTGCCTCAGTAGGAGAATTTTTATCAGCCTGCAGCAGTAGGCAGGTTTCAGAATTTGACAGCAGCCCTCCTTGCATCATACTACAGGCTTTTACTTGCTGGCACAGCAGAAACAAGGTGTGAATATAATCTTGCTGTGGTTCTATCTTGTATAATTTAAAAGTTTTCTAACTGCTTGTTTTCCCTTCTCCACTACATTTTGCTTCCCTCTCACTTGAAATGTTATGGGTGTATATAGGGTGACTGAAATAATGTGAATTAAAAGTCCTCCTTGTTAAACAGTATTGACTTCCAACTAAACCCAACAGTTTTCTCCTGCTGTAGTTTAGGGGGTAATGTACAGAAATTGATCTATGTATTCAGATAGTCAACATAAACGGGTTGGAATTTATGAAGGAGTGTAGGGATGTTAGTTTACTAATATTTAAAATGTTCAGAGTCAAGTAATTTACTTGGAGTTGTACATGAGTATCAAAGCACATATGTTTACAAACACACTAATAATTCGCTTCTTTTAATGATCAGCTATTAGAGGGAATGCATCCAATTCAGATGCAGAACTGGACCTGTGAAAACTTGCAGGGTTTCACATAGGTGAGCGGCCTAAAGGTTGATGGGTTAAAACAGAAGTTGTAGGAGCTGGGCAAGATAAGGTAAGGCAGTGAATCAGCACAGGGAATTGTATGGGAACTGATAAAGAAAGGGGACTTGGAATCAGTTAGGAAGAAGCTTGGTTTAATTTATCCTAATCTTGCCTATTACATATAGAATTTGAATTATGGTATTTTACTGTATTAACATGAGCTAATTATCATGTTTCTTAGTTCTTAATTATTTTCAAAATACCTACAGTATTTTCAGGCAGGGATAAGTGGCTTCTGTGCTTTTGAGTGTCTTCCAGTATATACAGAGGGGTTGCAGTAAGTGGATAGTGTATTTGGGATTAAAGTGCACTGTAAGTAGCATAATGATTATTTCACACTGTTTCTGTAACTGCATCTAAACTTCCATCAGTTCCTTTCTATTTCTGTTCTAGAAAATAATATAACTTTTGCAGATTTTGTTGTTGGGTTGCAGTTCCTGTAACATACTCTTGTTGACTGATTTCATTATTTATTGGTGGTAATATGTTGCTTTGACAGAAACTTGTGTTTTATTTGCTTGTACAGTGTTAGACACACCGTTTTCATTTGCTTTTGAATTATTATATTAACTGAAATGTACAGAGAGAAGGAATAGAAATCATGGTTTATCTTGGATATCCAAACTTGCTTTGGGACACTACTGCCAAAGGCAATTACTCTTAGTGATTATTATGTTTATGAAGTTGTTGTATTTTCTCAAACCACAGTTCTTGTAAAAGGATAATTAAGTTAAAGGTTGGGCTATTCTTTGCAGATTCTGTGCTAGTGCCAAAATATTTTCTGACAATATGTAGTTATCATTTCAAAGATATCCTTCAAACTTGAAAGTTAAAAGCTAAGCAGTATAGTAAGTTTTCAAAATGGTATTCAGTAAATTAGGACAGTAGTCAGTGTAAGGTGAAAGCAAGTTATTTATCTTGCACTGTCATTAGAAATCAGATGTGAAATGTGCTACTTCGTGTGAAGGCTTAAGTTTTTGTTCTTGCTCTGGATTAATTTTTCTGCTATTTATCTTCTGCAGGCAGGAGGACAAAAATCTTTCAATTTGTAGCTGTGCTTGCTGGATACTTTAGTGATCAGGTTTAGCAGATTACAAACTTCCAAAGGTTTTGTGCTGCGTGTTTATGTAAAGTATAATTTAAAACTGGGTTGGATAATGTTTGAGCTGGAGTGTGTAAGGATGCTTGATATCTGTAGTTGACTTTTTGAAAAATGATGGGAATGACTTCCATCAGTCAGCTGAAACAGCTTAACTGTCAGGAGCTTAATCTTAACTTGTACACTTCAATGAGGTTTTGTGTTCTTATTTTGAACAAAATGCAAAATTAAGTGCACTTCTGTAAGAAAGCAAAATTTTTACTGGCTAAATTGTCACTAATCCTGTTCCTAAATATTTAGGAATTTTTGAAGCTGTATTTGTGCAGAATTTTTGACACTTAGGCTGCACTGTAAAGGGAAGTTAGAAATAGCACTTTTAGAAGTTGCAGAATGCCAAGAAGCTGCGTGTATAAGTCTAGATTTAATAAGTCTTATCAACACAATTTTTGATGTGGCAACTGAAATACTCTACTTTCTATGTATAAAACTCTTCCCAGCTTTTAAACAGATTTACACTTTGCACATAACTTCACCTTTATATGAACTTAGCTTTGCATAAAGTATGTTAAAAGAAAGCAGTTTCAAAGGCTACAGATTGGTTTATTTTCCCATAGATTTTCTATTTTCTGTAGAAGTGATACACAGGTTAATTTATTTTAGCAAATTCCTGTAGTATCATCTTAGATTATAATGCAGCTTTATTTTCATTTTCATTTTCAACTTCAAGTTGGTCAAAGTGTGACTTGCTGTGAAAAAAGAAGGGTCTGATTTCTCTTTAGGCATCATGGTCCAGCCTTCCTTTTGTTGGCAGTGGTCATAGTGGTCATTTGATTTGCAAGACCAGTGCGGTAGTTGGGATTGAAGCTTGTCTGGCTAATTAGAACATGGCCAGAGCAGGAAAGATCATGTCTTTCAGCTGCTGTCACTTTTAGATCAACTGAGGGGAACACAAAATAGCATTCTGAGAAAGAAAAACAGTTAATTTAAAATATCCCACCTCACAATGACTTCAATTTGCAAAAGGAAGGCTTCACACTACTTGATAAATGTACAACTATTTTCTATATGTGTGAGGAAATGATACATCATTGTTATAAACTGACTTGGTATTATCTCAGAAACATAGGCTTGGTTTTGAAAGACATGGGGGTTTTTTTTACCTCTTACCTCTTACTATGTCAGTTCTAGTAGACATACTTTTAGTAGAGAAAATTACAAATTTTAAAAATAATTATTTTTGGCATTTTTGGGCTTCAGTGTCAACATACAAAGAAGAACAAGTGGATTAGGACATAGGTATGTAAATATTAGTATTGAGTCATTTGGACCTCCCTGTGATTTTACAACAAGTGGTAAGAAATTAGGTTTTTTTTTTTCAGGCAAGCAAGCAGAGGTTGGCAGTGTACCCCAATTTAATCTTTAGTGAGTGTTACACAACTGTTTGGTTACCAATATTCACTGTTTCGGCCTTTTTTTTTTTGTTTTAAAGTTGTACAGTCATCTTAAGTTACTCCCTTTATGTAACTAAAATCAGACACTGTGGTTAAAGTACAAAGGTACTTCTTATATGAAAATTATATTGAGTAGAATACAACTGAATTTCTTCTGTTTATGGAGGTTTTTTTACATCCTTCTCCCTACCTTCCATTCATTCTTCTATCACATGTACTTAAATATGGCTTCTGGGACACATTTAATGTAACGTGGTTTTTTTTTAAATTATGAAAGAAAATATTTAAAAGAAACTCTAAACTTTCAAAAGTTTAGCTTTAATCTTGAGTATAAGGTCAAAAGAGCTTTCACAGTTTCAACTGTTTGAAAGCTGTCTGGCTGTAATGTTCAAATCTTTAACATAAAACATGGCACTTATTAACATGAGCTTCTAAGAGTAGAAAAGGCACACGTTTTCTTTTAACCTTTGTGTTTCCTTTTCAGGATAAATACTTGTTGCTACCTGCAAAATAATTGGACTTCTGGGTACATTCTGCCTAGATCAATGTTGTCTTTGGATGTGCGGAATATATTAAAATGCAAAATTATTTGGGATTTCTCCTCACTTTTAAATTCAGAATGATTGAAAGATTACTACTAGAAACTTAAATTTTTAATGTTAACTTGTAGCTTTACTGACTGTGAGGGGTATTATTAGGCACAGCTGTTCACTTATTTTCTCTGTTCCCCCTAGAAACATCCTATCTATGCCCGTTGCATGAAAACACCAGAAACCCCAGGTTTCTGGGGTTGCAGTGAATCAGTAGGAACCTTGTGGTGTTAATTAGATACTATTAACAACATCTGGCTTTGCTATTCATACTCCTGTCTTTTTCTGGATAGACTAAATAAGCAAGACCACTTCAGTATTTTGAATTTGAAAGCATCGGTTTCTGGTAATTGAAGATGTGGCTTTTAAGGAATGAGTTGGAAAGTACTTTAAGGAATACATTTAAGAGATGACTTAGAAAATACATTTAAATTTTAATGGCATCCTTTAATGGTTTATATTGTGTATATATGTAAATTTTTATGGGAAAGTGCAGAGTATGGTATACATGGCTGTGCTATTGTTTATTTGTCTGGTTGTTTTTAGTGGTGGTTTGAGGGGACTGTCTCAACTCAGAGTGAAATGATAATATTTTTCTTAATTCTCGCGGATCTGGTACAACTTTTTGGGGATACGTGTTGGTTTTGTCAGGTGGGAGGATTTATCTAGCTGGCACAGGCAGCAATAGCAGTGGTGAGATGGAGGCACAGGCAGCAATTGGTGCCTTGAAGTTTATAGAAAGCTCAAAGAGGCTATTCCTTTTTATAAAGTGAAGACCAACAAGCTATTTCAGCGTTAGGAGAGCACGTACTGGATTTATGTATGGTGAGACCACATGTAAAATCTCCCCTGCTTAAAATCAGTGACACTGGGTAACTGGAGGTTCCGGTATGTAGTAAAGCTTTGGGAAAGAGAAACTACATGCTCAGGGACTCTGCATCAGTGTCCTGGAAACAGAAGGTCCTGGCCTTAGTTGCCTTTGTTCCTGTCACCTGGCTCCACCTGACGCTGTCTCCACTGGACAGTATAACTGGCAGTGTTGTGGTTATTACTGATCACCCTACTGATTTACTAAACCCCTAAGCTGGTACAAAAGGGTCAGTTGTTACTTTCAGGGTGTTTGCCAGCAGAGGTCTATGTGGAGATGAAATGCTATAGAAAAGATGGGGAAAAGTTACTGAGGTAGACAGAAAAGGACCAAACACTATGTTCAGTAATCATGCTTTATGGATCAGTTGTCATATGAAATTGTTACCTGAACTGTGTGCTTCTGGGAAAACCTCCTCTTAGAGAGTCCAGTGACATTTTCTCCTTTAGTGAGTAGGTGAAAGTCATTATAAAAGATAACAAAGAAAGTAATTATAAAAGATCAAAAATACCAGTTATATTAATGAAACCTTAAAGTTTACACTTCAGACTTTGTAGCTTTGCTACATAGCAAATACTGTCATTTTTCTATCCAAACATCCTCATACGTTCAAAGTCTTGGTGTTTATTGGTGTTATTTCCATGGTTCCATTTCTTAAGATCCTCAGTAATCACTTCTGTAATTTACGTCAGTCTAGTATGTAACACGGTGATATACTAGAATTTAGTTCTTCCCAGGAATATATTTCAGCACCAAGTTCAAGTGTAGTTTTTATTCTGAAACTGATTTTGAAAATCGCTAAATATTGGAGAAAGGGATTTTTTCTTGTTGGGTTGGATTTTTTAATGCCAATGCTTGTTCTTTATTATAAGTTGCTTAAGGCTAGCATGGGTGAACCTATGTTAACTCCTTTGTGTTCTGATAAGACACTACATCTCACCCATTTATTTCAAGCTGTTAACTTTCTACCTAATTATGTGTTCCAGAATGTTTTTTGACCTTGATCTTGGAGCTCTTCAAGACATCAAAGCTCCACCAGTTTTCTTGTCATCTTACTGCAGACATTAATTGCCATGTATTTATTTTGTGTTTAATTATTTGGTAGTTTCTATAATTAATGGATTTAAAATCTTTTTTCATTTTCAAACATTCTATCAAATTATCTCATCTTGAAGTGTAAACTTTTTTTTTCCATGTAGCCAATAATTTTTGTGTGTAAATATTTATTAACTGTAACTTCTAATCCTAGAACTTGTTTAAGATAAAACAGCTCGGGAATCTGGTAATATCCCATGTGTCTCATACACAAGAAAGCACCTCAAAAATAACTGCATTTCTTCCACAATAAAGTACATGGGTCTCAGGTGATAGGGTGTTCAGCAGAAATTACTTTTAAATGACTGTATTTTGTTATGGTAACTAGTAAAAGCCAATCCTCTCTGTAGACAGTGGTAGTTCAGTTTAGCTGGTTTAGACTTTTTGTATATCATTCCTTGGACTTCCCTGAGCAGTTGAAATGGGCTATAGGGAGTGGGAAGATCCTGTAACTTCTTTACAGGAGTTTGAATATTAACAGTGGTAAGAAGCAATTTCTCTTACTTCAAAGAAAGCTGGTAAAATATATAGTTCACTGCAGAAATGCTAATAAGCTGGAGTAGAGAAATATAACAAGGGAAATCAGTACTTTATATATGTTACTACTTTGAGTTTTCACCTAGAGAGTAAATCTAGGAGGGGTTTAGTAAGTCGGATCTGTTGGATTTGGTTTTTAACTTGCATTCCTCTGTACTTGAAGTCTGGTTTAAGATGTTGAGTCATGTATAAATACTACATTTAAAATACAAATCTCGTTCTTAGAATTGAGCGAATTAGAATAGATTTTGTTTTCTTTCCACTCTTTTGTAAGTAAGTGCCAGCAAGCTTTATGGGCTTGTTATTGAAATGGGATTTGTGCCAAATCATATTACATTTCATGTTTTTAAACAAGTGGTGCTCGTTTGGTGGAGACTGCAGTGTTTTTACCCACAAAGGGCTGTACTTTCAGCATCTGCGAATGACTGGGTTTTGTGTCCTTTTTGGGCAGACTTCTAATACCCTGAAGGAGCAAATTGGCTGATGGAACTATATGACTAAACTTATCTGTCCTCTTCTAGAAAATTGTATTGGAGTGGTATCCATTTTGCTTGTTGTAACTACTTTAAAATTAAGCTCTAAGTCCCATGGATGGGTCAGAATCATAACTTTCTTTTAATTATTCTTTTAAAAAGAACCTGCCTAAATCGGAATTCTTCTTTGTTCTGTCCTTTCTTTCAGGTTTTCTGTGACTTTTCATTGACAGTAAGATGTGACCGATTACTTGACTGGAACATGGAATAGAGTAGCTACAAAGATGTATCTGTAGGCATGGTTTCAAAGAGCATTTTTCTTTGTGGTACTGTCGGTGTAAACAGTGCCAGCCCCTGACTTGTGTTTGAGTGTTCACCTGATCAGGAAGCTGGTCCAGGTTAAAAAATAGCTGAGCAAGGAAAATAATGATTATTTTTAACCCAAAACAATTATGAGTTATAAGTGACCTGCTGATGTTTGGAAATGATGGGTAACTGAAAAAATATTTCTAGAAAGGATAACTTGAGATAGCTGAAATTCAGATGGGTATGGGGTTTCATTATTACTTTGTTTGTATTTTATTTCTCAGTAGCAATAAATGGTATTTTACATACATTTAGGTAGAGCTGTATTAGCTGAAGGAGGAACATAAGTCAGTTTATCCCCTTGCAATTCTCCGTTGCCTCCTGCAAAGAGCTGCTTGAACTGCAGGGGAGAATAGGAGGGATGAGAAGATGAAATGAACCTTGAGCTTGTGAGCTTCAGTTTGAGGATTGTTGGTTTAGGAGATGGTGGCTGGCTTATGAATAGGGTCTCTTCATACAGGAGACAACTCATCTGCTTTAGCCAGTAATACCTCAGAATCAGCAACTCGCATAGAGGTCTGCAAGGTTTTCAGAGCATCAGTATTCCATTTGTTTTGGTTTCTTGTTTGCAAGGCCTTTTTGAAGTTTAATAATAAAAAATTAACAGAAGAGCTGCTGTTTGGACCTTATAAGCTAATGTGCTCTGCCAAGTGGCACTGCTTCACTATCCATTAAATAGCACAGCTGGCACGGAGTAATGAGAGTGTGATCTGTTTGAGGAGTGATTTGTGAAAGAGAGTATAATATAAATATGAAGAATTAATGTAGTGTACTCTACACATGCTGGCCCCCCTCGCTTCAAATATATGTGTTTTCCACTGTGGAAGTTCACCAGAAAAAACCACAAACTGTGTAGCTGTGGAGGGTAAATTTTGGAGACTTCAGTCCCAAGTAAAGACAAGAACCTGTTGTGTAATTGATACCATTTTCAAAGAGTGCTGTGGGTGCTGCTTTGATGTAGTCATGGTTAGTAATGGTACTAAAATTTTGGCATCTTCAGCAGTTTCTAGAATTAATTCTTTATGCGAGAAGACGGGCATTCAATATAGCCATCAGATGCTAACAAAATGGATGGGCAAGGGCAAGCTTGTTCATGTTAGCTATAAATCAAATCAACTTATTTTCCATATGCAAAGTGTTTGGAGTTTTAGTTTGGAGGTTTACATCAACCTCTTTCGTATTATCTAGACGTTACAGAAGTTTACAGCACAAAAGATTGGGTCACAAAATAGTACAGAAACATATAGCTGGTGTGAACTCATATGTGGAGATTACCACTGAATGCAGTTGTAGAGAAGCAAAACATCTGTATAGAGGCTTTGAGGGCTACAGTGTTTCAGGTGATATTTGCCACGCTGCAGTGCTTGGAATTCCCCATGGCCAAGGAGAAGAGAAGGTGTATGAGGTTTGTCTGAGGCTGAAACTTAAGGCTACTGTGCTTGCACCACAATGTTCAGGGCACTTCTTTAGGCCTTTCAGTTAGGAGGGTTTTTTTTTTTTTAACTGAGTTGTTTCACTCTTGCTTATTCCGTCTTCATAAATGGTATGCTACAATTAAATTAGTTCTCTACAGTTCTCCATAGAAGTGATCATTTCAGCAAAATGCTCAAATTTAGGTGAGACATTTGTGTAGTGTTTCAGCAATGATCAAGAAGGACACATTTTATAAGACCCAAAATAGAGCTTAAAAAACCACAGAAGTGTAGTATAAGGAAGTGGACCTTTTAACTGTGTTAATTATAGAGGACTACGAATAAAGGTTTTTTTGCTTAATGAAACTTTGCTCTCCATTGTGCAGGTAGATCAAACTAGTTTTTAGTAGCTTCCGTCTCAAATAGGAAAATAATTTTTAGGGCATGGATCAATTAGACTAATGGGGAGGGTGTTAAATCACTAACAAAGAAGTACTCAAATCTAAAGATGTAGTTGTTTAATTACATAAAGTTGACTGTAAGAGATTCAACAATGAAAAGAAGAAAATAGTTGCTTGGATGCACAAATGTGATTATAATTGGTTTTTACTTAAATTTGCTGTGCACATCCTACTAATCAGAATTTTAATGAGTTGGTGTAGCCGAAAGCACAGACAGACATCTACGGAATCAGGTTACCATGACTTAGCAAATCAGCCACACTAACTAAATGTTTTTATGCTCTTCTTCATTGTGAGTACAAAGAAAGTAACTTTAACCCAAACCTGCTTTTTGGCAGATGCAGTTCAGTGGTGACAAAAGGTACCCTAAGACTGTGGATTTTACTTCAGTGACCAATCTGCATAGTTTTGATTTAGAGGTGTAACTAGCTATTGTTAATCTTTCCCTTCTATGTAACAATTTGGGGCCACAGGGTAGCTAAGTTTAAATGGTTATCAGAGTGTCTCCTTAAAGTGGGAAGAAAAAAATGCAAGAAGCGCATAAGGAGATATGTAAACAGAACTAAGAAAATCATGAGCCTTTCAAAAGTGATGGGAAGAGTTCTGTGTGGAAAATGGAAAAATGGTAAACACAGAAGGCAAGCTATTTTTTAAACAACACTGGTTTAATGAGATCTTGGGAGGATTTGCTTGTCAGTTTTCCAAGAAATAAAAACTGTATATAAAAGCTTGATGTTCAGGTAAGGCCAGATTCCTTGTATCCAAGTGCTAAGAACTTGCTGATAGTGGAACCAATGGATAAATGAAGAAGGGCACATACTGAGAATGCATACTGAAATGATGTACATATGGTGTTTATTTATTTATCTTAATAAAACAGAGTGGCATGGTCTCAATTTTGCTAACTTCTTACTGAATCTGCTTAACATTTCAGTAAGAAAGACCTCATAGGCTTTCTAGAGTTGTTTCTATTAATGTATTGGAAGATTGTGTGTAAAACATGTCAAAAACATCAAAGCAGAACTTAACCCTTCTTGAAATGTTTGAACAAACAGTATTTCAAAGATTAAAACATTACAAAATATAAACTCAATGCCATTTACTTAATTACAAGATTTGGCACTTTACTGGCTTTGAAAACTTTGCAAGAGCTTCAGGCCTCAAGTTGTAGGAGGCATTTATGGTTAAATATTGGAGATCTGACTCACTATTTAAACAATTTCAAGTCAGGCTTCCTTTTCAAGAATTAAGTTAGATTCTCTCTTCTTCCTTGGCCCCATTACTTAATTATTGTAGCCTTCCACTTTATTTTCCCATCTCCTTGCCTTACTCCTTGATCCTGTATCCAAAAAGCATTTCCATAGCACAGCTCTTAAGACTTCAGTCCCATTTCTGCTGGTTTATTGTTGTGTAAAAATGATGCTTTCAGTATATGCTATTCCTTAGAGGATGTTTTAAAAGAGATTCAGATTTTCCAAGAATAAAATAATTTAGTAATGCTTGCTTGTTTAACCTAATGTCATGGTTTGGAGTTTGATGTTCTGACTATTTCTTTTGAAAGGATGCAGTTAATCTGGCAGACATTCACAGAAAACAATATGGTGGTGTGAATCTGGAGAAATTGTTTTACTAAGAAATTGAAAAATATTTGCATGTGTATAAGTTGTTTTAGAAATGATACCAAGTAAAACATAAGAGTTGTTTCTCTGGAAGTTTAGAGTAAGAGGATCATTTTTTGGAGAGCAATTAAAGAGTAGAACAAGCAACGATGTCCCACATCCTCAGGAGGATTAATGAGGATGGTGGAGCAAACAGCTTTTGTGCTCCTGTTCAAGATTCATGTGCATTAAAGACCTAGAGTTTTCAAAATGCACTGAGGTGAAAATTTGAAACTCTGTTTAAGACTGTATGTATATGTATATGTATGTCTGTGTGCACTTGTTGAATAGAACAGTTGTACCAACCTAATACCTGAATGCAATGTGTGATTACCCTTTATGTTGCATTGGGACAGGCCAGAGTATGGGAGTACCATACCTCAGGATAAGGGAATGCTAGAGCAAAGTGGAGAGGTGGAGGATTGGTGTTACATAAATTGGTTTTCAATGTCATGAAGAATTTAGTGTTGGCACAACATTGCTGCCTGCTGCAGTTCTCTCTGCTCATCTTAGCTCAGCTGCTTGACCTGATCTTTAATCTTCACTTCTACTTTAATTGTGGTGAATATAAGAACTTTTCTGTCAGAATGAGCATGTTTTTTTAAGGAATTACTGTTGAACAGCATTCCTGCAAATGTTTAACTACCTCACCTGAATTTGAGCATTTTGCTGAAATGATCACTTTTAAGGAGAACTGTAGAGAATTAATTTAATAGTAGCATACCATTTCAGATTTTTGCATAATGACTCTTCAAGATCAATTGCTGGTTCTGAATTTAAACAAACAACAAGGCTCCAAGTTTGCTTTTCCTTATGTTTCATTTTATTTCATTTTAGTTTTATTAAATGGAATTGGCTATTTTCATATGGCACTAAAGTGGGATGAAATAAAAAGTTGGTGTTCATTTTGAATCCAAATACGTGGAAACATACACAGCAAAACAGGTCAAGTTGTGGGTTGATCTGAGTGTTAAAAAGCAGGAGTAAGGAAGAAAAGAAAGTCTCCTGTGAGTTTGAGGAGCAGGCAGTTGGCAGCAGCGGAAGGCAGCCGGCAAAGGAATGCTGCTGAGAGGGCGAGTTCTGGTGTGATCCTGCATCAGCCTCCTCAAGGAGTGTTCAAAGAGGGCTCTGAGGGCATTGCACTGAAATGGCGAGCTGGTGTGCTCAAGCTGGTGTGTGGTTGCAATAATTTTGTTTTCATTGGAGCCAGAAAGCTTTTACAGTTTAGCTTGGGTTTTGTCAGTTCTGTTGTTTTGTTTTTGTTTTTTTCCTTTGGAAAGGGCTAAAGAGAGAAAACGAGTGTGCATTTATTACCGTGTTTTAATCATATGTCTGACAACATGCTCGTTTAATAAAAATCTTGAGGGAAAACTCCACCTGTTAGCATAAGCAAAGTTATAAACTAGATTCTGCAACTTCACCTCAACCCCTCGTACTTTGTTTTCCCTAATTGCAGCCAGCGGCACCAGACTCTTTCTCAGCATGTTTGGTTTCTTCTTGGATCTCCTTCGTTGTAGTTTTTAACTCTGTTATGGTTTGTCAGTACTGCTTTTTTTCATCCTTTTAAGGTACTTAGGCACCTTCAGTATTAATTTTCTTAGTAATCGTTGCCAAGTGGATGAAGGGCAAGGACTATGTCTGACCTTAGTTCAGTTTGCTTTACTATTAAAGCGCCTTCTTCCCAAAACGCATTTGCTTCTTGGGTGTGAATTGTTGTTGTGTTGTTGTTTGTCAGACTGTGCAAGGCAAGAGCCTTCCAGGACACCTGGAAGAAGATGAGTAGATTTGAAAGATGATGACTGGCGTGGGCAAGCAAGGAGAACATTTTGTGCTTCTTTTGCTGTATTTCTCATGGGTTTCTTCCTGTTCTCCTGAATACTCATATCCATTAAACCCCTGCATTTCCATCAGAGAACATTCCAGCTTTGGCACCTCTTTTGTCGGTTGTGTCTCCAAACATAAAAGTCAGTCTTTCCTGATGTACAGATTTTTTTTTTCCTTTTGGTAATTATAAAGTGAAGAAGTCCTTTTTTTGACCATTGGGGAAATCAGGCTCTTGGATTTCAAGGCCACACTCAATAATTACTAGCTTTATTTTGGTGCTTCATCTCTTATGTGCATGTGAGGTCTGGTATGTGGGAGTCCTGAGTACTAAAAATGTTAAGTTTTGTTTTCCCATTGAAAAACTTGGCTTCATGGCAGTGAAAATCACGGCTAGCCAAAATAAACAGAACGTCAGAGTATGGGTTATTTTAAGTCCAGGTAGGATACCAGGATTCTTGAATAATGTAGAATTTGCCAGCATGGATTACATCACAGCTCTAAAGACGTAGGATATATCACAGTCGATACAGAGGTTATCCATTTAATCTGTTGCATTAGCCAGTTGCGAAATGGGCAGTATTGAGCTACCAGCAAGATTCAAAGGACTGACTGCAATATTGTTCAACATCCCTCACCTATATTCTGAAATGAATAGCATGCCAATAAAACAGTCATTGTCTTAATAACATTTTTCTTACATGGTAAATTGGTTTCTCTTATTTGTCTGTTTGCTGTCCTACACTTTCATACAAAGTTTGTTTCTTGTGGAAGGCTGAAAGCTGCTTTGCTGTAGTGACAGCTCTGGTTAATGAGCAGAGGGTGTAATGAGTTACTTAGAAATTTTCTATGTGTGACCTGAAATGTTCAGATTTATACTCTCAGTTTCAATTTAATCTCTGAGGGTAGCACTCTCCAGGTGAAATTATCACCTGCTGTAGAAGAGCCATCGACATCAACAAGTCCTCAAAAATGAGATGAGGAAATTAGTTATACTGTATCTGTGGGCATTTGGCCATGTTTTCTTTCAAGTATTTCCAATTTGCGTGTGAGATTGTCAGATGTACTGGGCGGGTGGACTGATGGTCATCGTAATACTAAGCTGGGGATACTTCTCTGAATTCCTCTAGAAATGTAAGCATCCAAATTCTTGACGGCCAGGAATTTTGAACTTTGGGAAGAAGTTATCCAAGTTAGTTTTGCCTCTTCCAGTGTGTTCAATTGTCTAGCACATTATTTGTGATATTTACTCCTAGGGTCTAGTTTAGATGCGGTTTAGACAACCAACATTTGGACTGTTTCTTACACACTAAATAGAAAGACATAACAGAGGACGTGGCACTGTGGCAGCTAGTGGTTTGGAAGGCCACTTTATCATTTGAAGAGACTGTGCAAAGGGTGGGTTTACAGACAAGGAACCCTTGCTTTTCCCTACCTCTTCTGAGGTGTGCTATGGTTTGGTTTTTTTTCCCTCCCTGATTTTTAGGAGGTTTGTGAGAGGAATTTATGTGTACAAAAAATATCTCCCGAAGTTAATGTTTGATTCTGCAACCAGAGCATGCAGAACTAAGTTAAAAACAGCTTTTAGATCAGCTTTGCAACCATGAGCTGACTTTAATGGGGTGACTACGAGCAAAACGAGGAGTACAATAGCAGTGTGTCCGTGTGGCCTTTCTTACATAAAGGGAATGCACACCTTGTTTGGATCATTCCCAGCCTGGGGAGACTGCAGAATTGCAAATGTTAGAATTTCTACAAGCTTTTGACTGTGTTGTTCTTTTTAAAGTATCCACTCTTTACACTGATGCCTTGTGTTCTTTGACTTCTGAGAGATTAGCATAACTTTTTGGCCCTGCTTAGTCTGTGAGGGAGAGAGCCATGTTTTACTTCACAAAGCTAAGTAATAAATCTTAGTGAAGTTAGGGCAGTTCCTACCTTTCACTCCCATTAACAAGGTTTAGAGTGCTGGTCCTGGTTTGTGTTGCCTGGGATTTTTACCTTGCAATGCAGTAATGAATGTTAGGGAGAAGCTGAAAATACTCTCCATCCCCTTCCCCTTCCTTGCATGACTGCACCAAACCACCACTGATGCTTTGTGAATGGGAAATTACAGCTCCTAAATTTGACATTGTAGACATAACTTGTGACTGTGGAAATATCTACTTCTTCTTGTATGTTTAAGTTTGGGTAAATATTTTGCAATCTGGGAAAATTTAAGAAAATCCCAAACTGAGTAAATAGCCAACTTGTAACTGGAAGCGTTTGGAGAATTTTGTTATTGCTGTACATTTAAAAGAAGTTAGGTGCTGCAAGATTGTGTGCTGTCTTTAATCCATTATAAAACTCTGTTTAGATTGTTTAAGAATCATTCTTAGCTAGCTGAAATGGGCTAGTCTGCTTTATGTAGCAAAACCATGTAAAAGCTTTCAAAATTTGCTAAAAAAATACCAAGGTAAAGACCAGTGCAAACATACCTGCATTAGGATAGCTTGCCTGTGAACATTTTTATTTTAATTATTTTTCTAATGACTACCTCCTAAGATTTCACCAGAGTGGGTGGGTCAGGTTTTCTGCTCCCTCTTTCCATTCTCCTGTTCTGAAAATTTTGGCAGGGAATTCGGTAAACTTCAATCCCAGTAGTGGTGAAGTGGCTAATTTTTCTGAAAACTGGGTAGAGGTAACTAAAGCTGTGATTCTATCCCCAGCTGTCTCTGGCACTTGCTTGACTCTCTGCTAGCTGGCTTAGTGTGCTAAGCCAGCAAAAATCTAACCTGACCAAGGTAACAGTTTAATAATACCGACTAGATTGGGTAGAGCCATCACATAACCAAAGCTTGTGCTTGTTGCAGAGGGATAGGTCCTGCACACAGCTGTATGCAAAAGCACATCTCTTGTCAAGCAGTTCAATCAGTTTACCTTTTGGTACCTTTGTGAAATCTGGGGTTTAGTTTTAAGTTAAGTTTAAGTAGTTAATTATTTTTTTTTTAATGTCTTATGGCAGAGCACTCACAAATTTGTGCTGAGTTGATGTCATCCATATGTGTTAATTAGAATGGCTTTGTTGGGTCATGCTTGAAGTATCAGTTTGTTTCTGACCATAAATAGTAAATTCTGACAGCCAATAGTAAATATATAGGGAAGGGAGTAGTAAGAAGGACCATTTTATGGTCATTCCTTAAGACCCTTCTAAGTATCTGCACTTTAGAGACTTTTTGAGCCAGATATGGCATCCTTGAGTTTAAAAGTTCTGCATGGAGCTTGCATTTGTCCAATTACTTTCTGAATCTTTAATTTTTTGGAACTCATTCCCACAAGACATTGGAGATCACAAAGTTTAATTACATACTATGTGCAAAAAAGAACTTTTATGTGTTTGAACCCCCCTTAATAATGTCAGCTGCTGTTTCCCAGTGGTTGCATTTGGAAAATTGTTGTGCTTTATTTATCTTCTCTTTGTCACCTATAATTCTGTACTCATTTTTTCTGCTCTGTGTGCTCCCTTTTTTCAGGCTGAGCCATCTAAGTAGCATATTTCTGCTTTTATTCTGTCTTTTTTGACAGGGGAGGCGTGATGGCATACATTACTAAATCTGTGGGTGCGCTATAGATTCATACAATAGAATTGTATTTTTGGTTTGGTACATTTAGTTATTCCTAAACAGTTATGTTTCATTTGCTCTATGATAGCTGTCCAGCTAGAGTTTCCATTGGACTGCATGGCTTATGTGACTGATCTTTCCTAACAGATAGAGCTCCTTTGCTAGGCGTGTTATTTTTGCATTTGCCAGTGTTGAATTTCTGGTGTTCTCTTGCACAATCCCTTCAAAAGTAAGAGGGTTCTGCAACTGGTATAATTATGCCTAGGACCTCAGATGAAATTTGGACTACATTACTCCTGATATTATGCTAAAAAGCAGAGTGTTTTGGTTTGCCAAGATGGTTTTAATCCAGGGGCAAGACAGGGGACAGCTGATGAATACAAAGAATTGCAGCAAAAACTTTTATAAGCAGAGCTGCAGTGGTCTTGAAAAAGTTTGCATAGACATCCTGGACTGATAAGGAAGACTAATAATAAAGTATTATTCTGAGAAATTAGCCCTTCTATTGAGTTTAATAAGCAGCATCAAAGGAAACATCAAGTGCTTTTTTGGCAATTTTACAAACAGAGAACAGAGGCTGCCAGCTGTTAAGTGTGATGGAAGCAGCAGTTAGTTTTCAGTGTTAAATGTGAGTGGATAGCTAGTGTGAGCGTAATCTGGGGGGTGGGGAGGTAAAAGGAAGCATTTTATGGTTAATGTCATGGAGCAAGAATCATGATAGAAGCAGAGAAAGGGTGATGTGTTAGCCATACAGGTCAGCATTCGTGTATGTTCAGTAGGATAAGCAAGAGGGAGTTAAATAGAGGAAGTTGTATGTGTTCTTCTGTTCATCTGCTGTGGTTTGGTTTGGGTTGGTATGCACTGAGGATAACGGGAGCTTCACATCTGTCATTTCCACACTGAATTGGGTGTGCAGTGAGTGGAGAATGAATGGAGTCCCTGGTGTGACAGGCTACACTGCAAAAAGGAGTGCCAGATTATTTTCTTCCGAGGCATTGAAATGGCTGGACAACTCAGTGATCAGTCTTACCTAAAATGTCACGAAGACCTTGCTTGACATAATACTCACAAAATAATTATAAACAAAAGCATGTATTTTTGTTCATTTACTAACTGGCATTTTAAAAAGAAGAAAAAAATTGACATTTTTATTTACCCTTCTAGTTCTAGGTCCAATGATTAGTTCTGTGACAAGACAGCATGACACTTTGAGTATGACAGAAGCCCTGATGCTGCAGCAGAGGCTGGGAATATTAATGGCCAAATCTAGGTGAGTGATTTTTAATTCTGCCAGTTCCCTAGCTGTTTCGTTTCTTCCTCATAGCCTTGGTTCACATCTCTCCTTGGAAGCAGCATTGCAGTTCTTGGTTTTCTGAAATATTAATATTAGAACATACTTGAGACAAAATAACAAGCTTGTATGATTATTGATTACATACTCTTTCTTTGTTGTTCTGAGACACAGAGGCTGTGTTTCAAACATCTTCATATACTACAGCTTTCTTCTTGCAACTCTAGGGATTTTTTTTTCCCTTGAAGTGCTTTGCATTTAAGTTCTGGGGTTTTTTTTTTAAGTTTGCAGGCACCTGTCTTCAACAGACTTGGTCAGTTATTTCATGCTGAATTTCATACTAACAGCATGCAGCTATGTAGTTCTGTTTGCACTACAAAACATTTGAGGAGGTCTAAGTGTGGGCCTTATTAAATGTATGCATTTGTGCGTGAAGGCTGGCAGAGGCATATGCAACTACGTTGTATGGACCAGAGTGTTCACTGTTAATCTGCACTGAGGCTATTGTCTGATCAAAAAGAGTGGAAGAGTTAGCTGCTCTTCATTGTGTTCTTTGCACCTTATCCCTTAGCAGACTAAAGTGCTACATGGATACTACTGCTGCATGCTAATACAAATGCCTGTCTAGAAACCAAGTCATGGTTTTCTTAAGGTGACATTGGTTTTTTTTTCCCCTCTGGTCAGGAAAACTTACCAGCCCATTCTGTCTTCTTTCTTCTTGATTTTTAATGTTGTATCTCTTGTTGACTTAATAGCTCTCTCCCAGGATTTTGCCCCATTTTTCATTTGTGTAGCGGAAATTTTAGTTCTTATCCAATATAAAGATGATGTAAATGGATTAAGTTTTCTTTTGTCAGACTCTCTTGTATTTAAGAAATATGAGACTTAACCCCTTCTTCATGGTGGTAGAGAGTGAAACAGTTGTGAGACTTCATTCTGTGAACATTTTATCATGCTGTTTTATGAAAGTTTTGCCATACACACAAAAATCTTTAAATGAAAATACCAAAAATATCAGTGTGGGTTTTTTTTGTTTCATTACTTTAGCCATGCTGTTCAGTGTTACTTGAGTATTTTACTGTTTTATAACAAATGTGTAACACAATTTAATCCAAATGGAACTTAATAGAAATAAAAAAACCCCAAGTTTTAAAATATTTGTGCTGATTGTGGGGTTTTTTCCATCCCTTGTCTTTGATTACATAGTTTGATGTACACTGCTATATGGGAGGTATTCAAAATCGGAAGCACAGAGCCTCGCTACATGGCTGCCAGCACCGGGCTGCCTCCAGGGGGTGCTCATTTAGATGGACCTGGAGTCCAGATAGCAGCCTTGTGTAAAAGCCTGGGTTAGGAGATGAAAATCTCACGCAGAAAGTGGTTGGGTTTTGTTTTCCCCCAAGCTGCTACCGTGGGAATTAAGGTGACAAATCAAATGAGTCTGTTTGATAGTAACCTCAAGTTGAGTTATTGGTAGCACTTTAACAGCTCAGTGTTGCCACTCCTTACTGTCAAATCTAAATTAACTATCATATATGTAGTATCTATGTTGATTTTTTTATTACATATGATGGAAGGTTCCTCATGAAGAATTATATGTCAGAGAGTAATTTGCATTGGGTTGTTTTGTTGATGTTACTTTATTTTTACTTCAACTGAATGATCATTTTGTTGGTTGGGGTTTTTTTCTCCCTTTAGAGATCAGATGGTCTTCTAAAGAAGTCATGGGTAGCTGTTGTAGCTGTCCAGATAAAGAAACTGTCCCAGATAACCACCGAAACAAGTTTAAGGTATGCAGCTGCTGTGGTGTTCTGTGAACTGTTTTGTTGTTTTCTTGCAGACTAGGTCTGTGATTAAAAAAAAAAAGTAATGAAAGTAGAGTGCAAATTTCTGAACAGTTGAAATGCTGCAGGTTTCTCTTGCGCCTTTGAGAACCCCTCTCTTACCAGCGGTGACAGGAATTCCCTAGACAGGGTAGGCTTTTTAGGACAGTTTCCATCTTCAGCAGAGAAGCCCTGTGATTTTGATCCATCTCCGTTTCAGCTGGTAGAGCCCAAGTAAGTGATGTTGCCTGTGGAAGGTTAAGATAAGGAATGAGTCCTTAGCATAAGGGAATAAATGGCTTTTGGGGAAGTGCGATTATGAACCTGAATGTGGGGGTCAGCAATAGAAAATTTTAGGACTGCTGATTTTACTTGAAGGTCGCTACTGATTATGCATTTTGAAAACTTTTGTCCTCTGTGTGGAGAAATTTTATTTCTAAGTGCCCTTTTGTCTCATATATCTCTGGAATTTATAAGCTTGTGAACACTCGTTCATGTGCTTAACATGCTAGGCATGAAGCAGCTGAAGGCAGTGACTGTAAGTGAACATACCTTTGCATAGGTCACACAAGTCAGATCTGCTTCTGTGCCCCAAACTGTCTCTGTGAGTTGACAAAGGAATGTAATGCTTCCATAGTGGAAAATGATTCATGTGTTGCCTGAGGGCAACAGTGAAATGAGCTTTAAAGCCATGGGAGTTTCTGGAAATGTTTAATATTATCAGTTAAGAAAGCTGAAGGATAAAATATTTTTCTGTTTTCTTGCTGTTTATGCATCACTTTTTGTAACTAGCTCCTATTTTTCTCCTTGTAGAATTTCGCTATTGTTTGTTTGGCAGTGGGGGAGGTGGGGGAGAGATGAAAGAGTGTAATCTGCGAAATGAGGAAAATAGGCATAAGCCTCAGAGGCAGATGAAGCTATTCCTAATTCTTTTCAATTGACTAGATTTTAAGTGGAAAATGTTTCTTTAAGGAGTAACATTAATTCCATTGGGAAATTTTTTTGGTAGCTTTTTACTGATTAAGAAAGAATCCCACTAAAAGCAGCATTGTGAGGTAAAATAGGGGGGAAATATATATTGCCCAAATTCTATAAAGGATGCTGATGACCTCAAAACTGGCTTGAAAGCAGAAAGAACAAGAGTTTAGCTTTATACACATCTTTTCACACAAGATAACTGTAAGGTATTTTAATTATTTGTTGACTTTAAAAAGGCAGCAATATATCTAAAACTGTCGGGTGATTCAGCACAGTGCAAGGCTATATATATATATGAAGGAAGCTTTATCTTGGAGCCACTTACCCTTTCTCATTCCTTTTCCCAACTGTAAGTGGGGTTATATGACAAAGCAAATATTTTTTTTTTAGAAATGGGGCTCTGAAAGATTCCATTATCTGAGGTATGCCTTATCCATGTGGGAATACTAGAATATGTACATAAAGCCAGTTTAAAAAAATATTTAACTTACAAATCTCTTCTACTTTAAATTTCTCATCAGATTTTTCAGTAATGTTACGCAGTCTCATTTGTATTGTTTTTAAATAAGTATTATTTTAATTTTTTAAATTCTGGGTTAGGGTAGCAAAGAAACTCCTTGGTTGAGTTCTTTTTTTGTTTTTTTTTTAAAAAACGTTCACTTCAAGGATTGTAACTAATATGACAGCACAGGTGGAGTCTACCAGTCACGCGTTAAGATTATTAAAAGTGGTGTTGTTTCTCAAAAGGGTGATTACCTAATGCTTTTTAATTTCTTTTTTATAGGTTATTAATGTGGATGATGATGGTAATGAACTGGGTTCTGGCATAATGGAACTTACAGATACAGAACTAATTTTGTACACCCGTAAAAGGGACTCTGTAAAATGGCACTACCTCTGTCTCCGTCGCTATGGCTATGACTCAAATCTTTTCTCTTTCGAAAGTGGTAGAAGGTGTCAAACTGGACAAGGTATGTGGAAATGCTGTATATAAAGCTTTTTGGAAATTTATTTGATGTTGGAAGATACTTGCCAGTCCTTTGGCAAGAGTTACAAGGCTATAGTTCTACATGTGAATGTGGTTTCTGGAAAAAAATTACCTTATGAGGAATGGTCTTCTGGCAGAATGAGGATTTGAGTTGCACATAGTTTTTGGCATTTGTAGGTCTGGAGGACTTCAAGCTTCTATGTGAGTATTCTTTTGGTCCAATTAGGAGGTGGTTTTGACAGGGAAATTCTCCTGCCTCAGAGGTTGACTTGGCTTCCAGGGGGAGGCAGTAGAATCTGAAACTGTAGAGGAATCCCCTCAGAATTCAAAGAATTCTCTATTTTTAAGATTTTAAAAGACTAGAGCACTGATATCAACTGGATGTCCCCACCTTATTAATTGTCTTCAGTAACACACTTGTGTTTCATCCTCTTCCTGAAGCAAATACCACTTTCATTAATATCAATGACATAATTCTCAAATTTTGACATGTTTTTGTATGAAGTATTGTATACTTCAGCTATGCTCAGTTATTTTTTATGTGGCTTTCATCAGAAAAAGATGGTTACCTTTCCAGTGCCCAGACCATGCCTGCCTTGGCCAAAGTTGGCTCCCGCTGAGAAGATTCAGGTGTTTCTCTCTTCCCTGCAGCTCCTGAGGGAACAGCTGTTTCGGTTGAGCTCTCAGCCTTGTTTTGCATCTTCCTGCTGTGAAATAGCTGTGTGTAGTTGGAATTCTTATGCATTCATGTGTTGTGAAATTAAGTTCAAATGTTTTTCTTGATTTTTGGCATTTACCAGTGTTCTTATCAATAATTTTAGACATTGAGAAATTTCAGGGTTTGTTTTTTAATTGCACTGTTAAAAAATCAGAAAGATGGAATAACTTGATCATAAATAAACCTAGTCAATATTTGTTGTCTAAGCAGAGGTAAGGGAAAACTAGTTTTTTCTTAATGAGAGTTTAAAAGGAACTCTCAGTTCATCTCTTAATGAGAAATGGAGCTATTTTCAAACATTGAAGTATATTTCATACTAAACTAAATTTTCATAATTCTTAAAGTAATAAACTTTGTTTTGAAGTTAATCACTTTAATGGGTTTTGCAGGTTTAATTTACTGCTTCTTCTGAACGTTGAAAACAGATACTAATAATATTTAATTGAAAATACTAATTTGAAGGTTCTTCTCTACAGTCTGTTAGCAAGTCTGCAAAATCTTACACCAAGTCTAATTGACTTCTCTGCTTTCCTTCTAATTTTTCTTTTTTTTTTTTATAAACAAGATTAAGCAGGCTGTGTAAGCAGCAACTCTTTCCTCCCTCTTTTGTTTCTTGCCTTCCTTATGTAATACTAAAATACTGTGAATATTGAGAAAAAAGAAATCTGGCAGAAAATGTTCTCTGCCGCCTTTTGCAATGGAACATTGTTCCTGAGACCTGCAGTGGGTTTTGAGGGCACAGTTGCACAACTTCATCTTCACTTCATGGGATGACCAAGAAGTTTTTCATTTGGGAATTCCCTGAATACTGCCCAGCAACTTCTTACATTAGTCAGTATTCTTGTTTCTGTTTTTCCTTTAATATCAAGTTATTTCTATTGGTGAGTTGTGAGAAGCAATGATGGTGAAACATTGAGTTTGTGCTAGGTATTAAAAACCTTGCAGACATGTTTTGGGAGCACATCTAACAGATAATTCAGGATATAAAACCTGGAGAAGTTGGTATGTCACCATGATGTGTGACAGATCACACTGTATTTAATATGAATATATTTAAAGGCAGCTGAATTTCTCAGAAACATACTGAGAGCTTTTTAAAGTTTGTGAACCTAGATTTTTTAAAAATTCTGGGTTTTGTCCAATAAGATTTAAATATCCAGTGTGAATGTTCAGAAATATACAAAATATTAAACATGGGCTATTGTATGTGGCTGGATTAGGGGTCAGGGACATATAGTAGCAGAAGCTCTGTAGCTGCAGTGTTGCAAACGTGAAGCTTATTCAGTGCAGCAGCTGCATATTAAGTGCTGAGCATCGTTCCTCATAGCCTGTTTGGTGTATTCCCAGCTGGGTTTGTGTGAACTTCTGCCACGTGAAGCATTTCTGGTGGTTCTGATCTGTCACAGCTCTGCGTCCCTATATAAATACATGGTAGTGGTTGCCAGCGTATTCACATAACTGCACTTACAGAAGTGACTATATAGGTAGGTAGTTTCCAGTAAAAAGTGTTTTAAGATTGTAATACTCACTTTAAAAATGAGCACCTGCACCCACGTTTAACAAGCGTGTCAACTTTAACTTCATGCTTTCAATGGAAGAATAATCCAAAGCTGCTGGTGACTTTGCTGGCGAGGGTAAGTTGGGACGCTCCCTGCTGTTCAAAGGCAAAGTGGCACAATACACACGCAAAATACATGGTATTGCTGCTAACTTTGTGTTCTGTGTCTATCCTTTAGCCTGAAGCAATTAGTTTGTTACTGTCTGTTTCACACAGTTTGTCTTACTAGCTTTTCATTTTAGTCTTCTTACAGAAACTAAACTTTTACCCAGTGTTTAAATCCTTTTCTGTTGTGCAGGTATCCTATTTTTATGGTAGTTTAATAGAAATCTGATTTAGGAAATAAGACTTTGTAGCACCACAGTAGTTTCATTTAATGTTTTTAAAATATGTATTTATTTAACAGGTGTCCTTTTCATCAGCTTTAAAAAAAAAAATCTTAAGTTTGTTGGTTTTTTCCCCCGTCATTTAGCGCTCAGAACTTAGTTTTGCTCCTAACTGAATCAGTTTTCTGTTCTAATTTAACTTTTGGTGCATGGGAACCTTATTCTTCTATTAGATAACCACTTTAAAGGTTGTCACAGTAATTTTGTGTGTTTTGGTGCAATAAAAATTTCATAAAATTTTGCTTCTTTAACAGGTATTCATTATGTGGATTCCAGTTCTATTTCTTGAAAGTTACATATATTGTAAGGCATGTTTCTGAGTTACAGGATTTTGATTTCTTTTTTTTGTGTGTATTTATAGGAATCTTTGCCTTTAAGTGCGCCCGGGCAGAAGAGCTATTTAACATGTTACAAGAGATAATGCAGAATAATAGCATAAATGTGGTAGAAGAACCAGTAGTAGAAAGGAATAATCATCAAACTGAGTTGGAAGTACCAAGAACCCCTCGAACACCTACCAGTAAGTATGGTTCTACTGTCAGATGACATACCTGAATGTAATGTGGTACTTAGCTGAAAAGAGCATTTGATTTGCATTTAATCTTTCAGTAATTAAAAAGAAGGCTAATTTAAATCTATGAGGCTAATTACCAGTAATGCTACTTGCTGAGGATTATCTTCGAGAAAAAAATTTGGGAACTTAGTTGTTGCATAAGAACACTTACGAATACACCTATTGAATTGCTTTATGATATATCAACATGCTTTACCTGTAGCATTTCAGTTTTTATTCGGGGAAAAAAATATTGTTAAAATCACATGTGCAGTGGCTTTTGGAATCTCTCTTTTGCTCTGAGTAGATGGATGGGTGAGTGAAGTATTTACCTAAAATTTTCTGGTATTTTTGAAATCTCAGGCAGATGGCTTGCTATTTGAAACTAGGAATTCCAGTTTATTGATGATTTCAGAGAAATGGAAGCTTAGGTAAATGAGTCTCTGTTTCTCAGAGAGAGATGTTAATGGTAGAAAGAGAAGTTGGATAGGGAGTTCACTGGGTGTGTAATACACTTAGGTTTCAGTGGTTGCTTCAGAAATGCGTTCCAGTAAATACTGGGATGCTGTTCTGTTTTCCATTTCCTTCCTCCAAGCAAAATTGAGCTTTGTGAATATTTAATACTGTTTTACATATTTTACTTTCTCTTTTGAAAATTAAACTTAAGATATAAAGTATCTTATTCATATACAGTAAAATGTTCTATTTTAATATGGTTTTGCTTGTTTTCTAATTGAATCAGCTCCTGGGTTCAATGCACAAAGTTTACCCAATGGCTATCCCAGATACCCATCTTTTGGAGATGCTTCATCACACCCTTCCAGCAGACATCCTTCTGTCGGCAGCGCACGCCTCCCCTCTGTTGGTGAAGAATCAACACATCCTTTACTTGTAGCAGAGGAGCAAGTGGGTGTTTTTTTTCCTTCATACAACTTAGGTTCTACATTACTTCAGATTTTTCTAATGATTGTTCATTCAAGGCTTTCACTTGCGTTTGTTCAGTATCAGGTGTAATGTATTCCTACAATATTTTAGCTACCTCAGAAAGGTGTTTGCCTTGCCTCTTTAAAATGATACTTTGTAGAATGGCTTACTGAGGAATTCATATTTTACATACAAATAAAGATACAGAAAGTTTGTGTTTGCATTATACTCTTTTCAGAATTTCAGTAATTATTTTTAAACGTGAGTAATTGTACATTATAATGAGAGATCCTGGTCAAAAAGCTTCTTTATATGTAAGTCTTCTTTTTGCCAAACAGAAATCATGGAATAATTTAGGTTACAAGGGACCTCTAGTCTTCTAGATCAAAGTTTTAAGTTAGAGATGGCTGCACAGAGCCTTGTCCTGGTCATGTTTTGAATACTACAGGCAAGGGGATTCCACAGAATCTGAGCTATGTGTTCCAGTGTTTAACCGTCTTTGTTGTGAAATCATTTCTCCCTAATATGTAATCACATTTTTGCTTGTTACAGCTGGTGTCGGCTGTCTCTTGGCCTTTTGCTGAACATCTCCAAAAAGGGTCTGGCTCTGTCTGCTGTATCTGTTAGGTAGTTGAAAACAGCTATTAGGTGGTTCCCCTGCCCTCTCTTAAAATGGAGCAAGGATGGTGTCCTCAGCTTCTCCTTGTATGTCACGTGCTCCAGCTGCTCTCTAGTCATGGCCCTCCACTGGACTTGCCTCAGTATGGTGATGTCTGTCTTGTACTGTGGAGCTCAGGTTCAGTCTCGTGAGAGCTGAATTGATGGTAATAGTAACTTTCCTTATCTTACTGGCTGTGCAATTGCTAACACAAACCAGTGCATGTTTGGTTTCCATTGCTGCAAGAGCAAGCTGCTGACTCACATTCAACTGACCGTCTACCTGGACCCCTGAAGTTTTCCTGCAAGGCTGTTTTCAGTCAGTTGGTATCTAGCCTGTACTGTTGGTGTTGTTTCATACCAAGCACTGGACTTTGTATTTGCTGTTGCTGAACTTCATAAAGTTTCTATGAGATCAGTTCTCCAGGCTGTTGAGATCCCTCTCAGTGGAAACCCTACCAGTCTGGATAGACTGAAAACTGTCAGGGTATGTTCTCTCTCATCATTCAGGTTGCTGATGAAAATGATAGTCAAGTTTAATAATGTCATGTGGTTTAGGAAGACTTTCATGTGTGACAAGAAACAGTGTTGGAAACCAGGAAAGATTACCAGAGCAGAGTGCAGTAAACTATCTTGGTTTTTTTGATTTGTTAGGAGCCCTCACAGAAGAGCTCAGGTGTTATCATTGGAGTGACTGAATAGTAAATGAGTTTAAAAAATCAGTGTAGGAGTCAAGTGAGCTGGTAAATGACACTCCCACTTGCAGAGCTTGACAGAGGGGTTGGCAAGCTACATGACTGCTGCTGTAAAATACTACTTTTGCTGTTTGGGTATCCAGACGTAGAATTAAAATTTAGAGAAAGAATCCAGTCTTTCCCATTCAGCCTTGCATTGATCCTCTGTGGAAACTGGAGAGATAACCTAGGAGTGTATTTCTGCCTTTTTTTGTGACGTACAGTGCCAACTCCTGCTTCTTTTTAATTCTGAGTGTACAATTCATATGGAATTGTATATTTTTCTACTTGAGTTCCTGTTCTTAGGGGGCAGTTGGCTCTTACAGAAGGAATGGACGGTTCTTCCTGTAGACCCAGCCTGTCTTTTTGTTCCTGGAGTTTTACACAAGGCAAGAGCCCAAGGGTTTTCTTAGGTCTCTCTGTGGTTTTTTGTTTTTTGGTTTTTTTTTTCGTCTTCTTCCTTTTATGGACAGTAGATTTCCTTTCCAGTGTAGAAGTTATGAACATAAACTTAGGCAAAGTAATTGTTGGCTAAATTTACTTAGTAAACCAGTAAGGGAGAACGAAGTAGAGCTCTCCCTGATCTGCCCAGGTAAAGTAATGAGCTCAGTTGGAGCAGCCCAAGGTTGCCTTGATCAGAGCCAAGCTGTAATAAACCCTGAAAAGCTAGAACTAGAGCACAACTGACGTAAAACATCAAATAAAAGTAATTATCAGTGTAAGATATAAATTCTGGTTTTTTGTTAGAGGAACATTTACATAACTAATAACAAAATTTCAGGAAAAAAACCCTAAAACTGACTACAGTTCAGCAAAATGCAAGAGAGGTGACTTTTGCACTTAAACACCTCCCATCACAAGTTTTTCTTTTCAAGTATTTTGATTAGAAAAGTGGGGAGTTAAGAAGCTAATAAATTTGGAGGAGAGGGGAAAGGCACAATAGTGTTTGAATTTCCTCTCTTTTCTTTCCCTTTTAGGTGCACACTTACGTAAACACTACTGGAGTACAAGAGGAAAGAAAAAATCGATCAAGTGTGCATGTGCCGCTGGAATCAAAGCTTTCAAACACTGAAACAACTAAAGCAAAAGAAGATCAGATGTGTACTGATGACAGAGATGCTCAGGTTCTCCTGGAGCCTGAAGGAGTGAAGTTTGTTTTAGGACCAACACCTGTTCAAAGGCAGTTAATGGAAAGAGAGAAACTGGAACAACTTGGGAGAGATCAAGTTAGTGGCAGCAGCACAAACAACACTGAATGGGACACTGGGTACGACAGTGATGAACGTAGAGAGACACCATCTGGTAATAAATTGGTGTATGAAAATATAAATAGGTTATCAATCCCTAGTGCCTCAGGGGTCAGGAGAGGTCGCTTGACATCAACCAGTACCTCAGACACCCAGAACATTAACAACTCTGCTCAGAGGAGAACTGCACTGCTGAACTACGAGAACTTGCCATCCTTGCCTCCTGTTTGGGAAGCCCGCAAGCTGAGCAGAGATGAAGATGACAGTTTAGGACCAAAGACCCCGTCTCTGAATGGCTACCACAATAACCTAGATCTAATGCATAACTATGTTAATACAGAGAATGTAACAGTACCAGCAAGTGCTCATAAAGTAGAATTTACACGACGTCGGGACTGTACCCCAACAGTCTTTAACTTTGACATTAGGCGTCCAAGTTTAGAACACAGGCAGCTCAACTATATACAGGTTGACTTGGAAGGTGGTAGTGACTCTGACAACCCTCAGACTCCAAAAACGCCCACCACTCCACTTCCGCAAACTCCAACCAGGCGCACAGAGCTGTATGCTGTGATAGACATTGAAAGAACTGCTGCTATGTCAAGCTTGCAAAAAGCACTGCCCCGAGATGATGGTACTTCTAGGAAAACTAGACATAACAGTACTGACCTGCCTATGTGAGCCTGGGGAGCATTGAATCATTTGCACCTTTTGTGAAGTTTATAAAATTGAAGATGCGAGTACTTTGCATTTCTTAACACTAACGCCTTTTATAGACTAATAGAACTTTTTCTGCATACTTCATGTACTTGTCTAACTAAAGGGAATTAATGTAGAGCAAGTATTCATTTTAGGTAACGCTATTTCATTCTACAGTAGAAGTAATTACTGCATAGCAGCATCACCACCTTTCACAGTGCCTCTTTAATTAATTAGAATCTGAGTGACATGCCAGTTTTGAATTTATAAATATTCTGGTCTGGTGCCTATACTCATTAGTGGCATTTATAACACTTTTTAAAGCCTCTTGATATGTGCATTATTAGCAGGTAAACTTAATCTTTCAATATACATATCTGATGTTCGTTCCTCATTGAAGTGGTTCCTCCAGAATGAAATGTATGTAATGCGTTAATTCACTCAGTTTGACATACACAAGATATATTGGTTCATCTCAAGGAGCATAAACACCACACCTTTTTTGTCTGTGGGCAAGAAGGCCTCTAATTCCTGACAGTTTTCTTAACTTGTGTGATATTTGAGAGGTCACATTGACGGTTGTTGATCAGAGCTATAAACACATCAAAAACCAGCCTTAAGCTCCTTCCGTTGGAATAGAATTCCAAGTGACATATCAAATTCCCTCAAATCTGACAAAATTTTAATCTCATTAGAGTTTTGGGGTTTTTTGTGAAGGAATTCACAGGTGGGCTGTATGAATTAAGGCTCTCTTGTCATTTCTTAGTTCAGTGTGCCTTCCTTTCTTTGCATTTGTGTTTCCTTTTTATTTGTTCCATAATGTCTTGTTTTAAAAGTCAAAATTTTGTACATAGCTTTAATTGTTCAGGGTCATCTATGTATTTGTCTTACTCTCTGCATTTGACAAAAAAAGACTCTTGAAGGTCAAATGGTTGTCTTCGTCCAGTGTTCTACTTTTTTATGCCTGACAGAAATATCCCAGCTCTCCAGCAGCATGCATTATTGCACAACTGGAAAGGTTTATTATGCAGTTATTGTCTTCCTCTAAAGCATCAAACACAGGTTACACGGGAGGCAGGGTACTGGACTTGATAGTTCTTTATAGAAAGTTGTACGTTCTAGCAATGTGCATCCATAGGTGATAGTATACTTTAATTTAGAGAGATACGTAGTAAATTATCTGAAGGTAGCATTATCTATGAGCATACTTGTTTTCCTTTTGCAGTTGGTGAATTTGGTTACAATGATGGCTGCTCAGTGTTACAGGTACATCTAGGTAGAATGTTGTTTGTTGAATATGCCAGAGGCACCCTTAGAAGTTTTTTGTTCTGTTTTGTTTATTAATACTCTGAATAATCTTAGAATTCTGGCAGTATTGCAGGTGCACCTTGGTACTAGCAGCAGAAGAGATTGCTCTTGAGCCTGTGATTGCAAAGGAACTGACACTTGTGTGAACTGGTATGATGTAAAATAACCCTTGAACTGTGAGGAAAAACATGCAAGAAAAGCCATTTGGAGATCTGAAAAAGCATTAAGGGTCTCCATGCAATATTTGAATTGAAGTTTTATAAAAACCAAACTACAATTATTTTCTGTCTTTTAAATTGGTGTGTGTTTCTGTTCCTCTAACTTTTTTCTTTGGTCTTCTCTCATTTACTAGTGGCAGCAGTAGTAGCACCTGAAATATATGTCTCTTGCCATACCATTAGGTGGTATCAGGCCACCATTTCACTCTGGCTTTCATTATTCTTTACAGACTGTATGGTACTGAAATACCAGATGGACAAAACATAATTTGCAGAGGTAAAAGATGGGAGTCATTGAGACCATTGTGAGGAACTTAAAAGAGATTTTTACAAAAACCCCTTATTAATGATTTCATGGCCAGCCTCCGCATTACTCCTGTGATAGACTCGCTGACTTGTGAGGAGACCTTGGTACTCAAGAAGGTGAAGACTGCCTAGAGCTAGGCATTTCAAAGGTCTGAAATCTCTACCTGACAGGAGGTTGTAGCCAGGTGGGGGTTGGTCTCCCAGTCAGCCAGCGACAGGACAAGAGGACATAGGCTTAAGCTGTGCCAGGTAGATGTTAGCAAGAAATTCTTCACAGAAAGGCTGATTAGGCATTGGAATGTGCTGCCCAGGGAGGTGGTGGAGTCACTGTCCCTGGAGGTGTTCAAGGAAAGACCGGACATGGCGGCGCATGGTCTGGTTGACAAGGTGTTGTTCAGTCGTAGGTTGGATTCAGTGATCTCAGAGGTCTTTTCCAAGCCTACTGATTCTGTGATTCTGTAACTGCTCCCTCACATCTTTGCCATTGCCTCGCCTTATGCTATGGACCTCCGGGTCAGTACTGAAGAGAAATTACCACGTATTGCAGAATACTTACTGGGTTAATAATACTGGTGTGATTCTTGTTCGTAGCATATAGCTCACTTAAATTTGTGAGCTGAACTAATACTTCAGCATGTGTTTTGAGGCAAACGTGTTTGATCTAGCTAGCTGCTTAGAAATATATGGTCCTCATCTGTATAGTTTGGACTAATTAACTGGACCCTTAAAACACGCCTGTGAGGCAGTGAAGTAATAATATTCTTAACTGCTAAATAGGGAAGCAGAGGCTTGGGTAGATCGTGAGTGACCTGCTGAAATTTCAACAACCAGCCATATCCCTCCTTAGTTCCAATGCACTGTCCTATGCATTTATTCTGAATAGTCTCAGATAAAAAAGAATGATCTGAGCAAATGTTTTACATTGTTGCAAGTTTCACAATGTTTTCTTAGCTCTGGTCCCCAGAATTGAGAACATACTGAAATTTCAGCTGTCTGTAGCCTTAATTATATTAACAAGTCTGATGACATATTTTCCAGGACTACTTTTTTAACCTGTTATGTTTTACAGGTAGGATAATGCTTTCTTGTTTTGTGTACGCTGCAAACATACTGGGTAGTCTCTGTCACCCACACTACTCATCTTTAGCATTCCTTATTTTCTGCCCCTTGAAGTAGATGCAGTTGCAATGCACTTTACCCTTTGAGACTTGGTAAATATTTTTTCAATTCAGTCTCTTTTAAAGGCTGTGATGTTAGATTTAGCGTCTGTAATCTAGGATTCAGTTTTCAGCTGAAATCTCCCCATGGTGTTTAGATCATATTTATTTTGGGCCCACAGGTGTATAGACTGAGAAACTAGAAATATGTAACCATTCTCTTTACTAAATGTGGCACGTTAAGTTTACATAAACTAGGTCCTGTAAAAATGGTAGTATCTCCATCAATTCTACTTTTCATCCATAATGTGCAGTCGGTTGCTGCCCTTCAGACACATTTGACAAGGGGAAACCTTTAACTGTAGGTATTCCTTTAGTGCAATGATTTGGGAAAGACATACATTACTGTATCTTTTAGACAAGGAAACTGAGTTGTTAACACGAAAAAGTGACCAAAAGTACGTAATAAAGATTGTGCTAGAAATACAGGGAGTGAGAATTTACTCCATTGTTATATCAGGAAAATAATCTTTTTCTCAAAATGATGTCAGAAGGAGGACCAATTGTTTTAATTTTTGTGGTGTTTTTTGCTGACTTCGTAAAACAATACTGAAAAAGACCATTCTGAAAACCTTGACACTTAGTAGAACATCTTTTGTTTTCCCCAATAAGTATGTTTTGCATTTGACAGGGGTTGAATCTGATGGTGTGCATTGAAGCACTATTCCTATTAAAGTCTTCAGAGCTTTTGTAGAAAATATAAGTATTAAAATAGACATTTCATATAATAAACTGATAAAATGTCGTTCCCCCCCCCCGATGTTTGGATATTTGTGTGTGTTTGCACCACTGACTAGGGCTTGGGTGTAAAAAGGATCATGGAAATGTGTAAACTGTATGAAGTCCAAAGCAATGTCAAAACAGGGCTGCTTTTTGTAGGTGACAGACCAGCAGTTCATTTTGCTGGTTTTATAACACTGTGTATTGGCTCAAAATCTGGCTGTTCTTGGTTTTATTTTATATTTAACCACTTCTCAGTGAGAGAGATTCAGGAGAGAGCAGATTGTTCTTATTCATTGTTGGTGAAGTAAAAATGGAAATTCTGATTAATGTCAGCTACTATTTTGAGCATATAATGGTGTATCTGATTTGGACGTCTATTTCTAAGCAGTATTCCTCGCTTCATGTAAGGTGAGATCAATGGTGAAATTCCATTTCTGCACTGTACTAATTTATTTAATGGCTGCAAATAAGATGAAACTAATGGAGTAGGAACTAGTAGTGGACTTAAATCTGAAATTCTCGTATTTCCCCTAAAGGAGTTTGGTCCTTCATTGAGATAAATAGTTAGGTATTTTTGGAATTTTATGATACGATCTTTCCCATCTCTTCCTTGAGGTAGCAATTCAGGCATTTATATTTGACAGTATTTACTTAATATAAACCTAAGTTCATTTATTATATCTTTATTTTTAATTCATATACACTCCAAGAAAAAAAAAATCCAGAAGAAATTCCACCACAAAAAACTGCGTTAAGATGGAGTCAGGTTTGCTGATGTCCTTCTTACAGAGCATAGGAAAAAGGAAGTCATGTTGAGGTTCTTTCACGATCTTTAGGAATTACTTCCTCTTTTGGACAAGATAAGTGAATCAGAAGGAAAAAAAAGAGCAATGTAGCATCTGCAACTCTGACCATGTATACATTATTTCTTGTGCTGTGCTGTAAGGTATGTGACTAAGTCTGTCAGATGTCTTATGAGGATATTTTCCTAACACGGTGTTTACTCCAGATTAACGCAGTATTTTGTTTGGAAGTATGTAGGTGTACAGGTAGAAATAGAATATGAAAAATAAGGTTGATGAAACAAGTGTTGGACATTTCTATATTTTTATATATTATGAAGGGCATTTTTGAAAATTTTCTTGCAGTTTTAGTAATTATTTAGCGTGGTAATATACATATATTGTGACAATGTTTTCCGCTATATCCATTACTTTGGTGTAATTCTATTTTATGTAGCAAATATGTGTATATACAAAGGAGATTATGTAAAAACTATGATTAAAAAAACAGGCTCAAGCCCTTCAGAACAGAGACCGTCTTCCTCCATGTCTGCAAAATACTAAATGCCTTGGGGTCCCAGCCAGAGCTCCTGTCTGAGACCTGTAGTGACCGAATTGCCAGGTGAGGAGTGTGGGGGAAGCAGCTCCTCTGCTTTCCATGTCCACGTATCCTTTGCTCTGGTCCTTCCCCTTGGCAGTGGGAAAGGAAGTCTGACAAGGAGCTTTGATGTCATCAGGAGATCTTCCTTGTTAGCAGGGTGACCCTTCCAGAGCTTGTTCAGTCCGCATGCAGTGTCCTTTGAAGCCGAGCAAATGCTTCGTGTTGACTTCAAGGGCCACTGGATGTGCTCCTGCAAGATCAAGTTCTGCTGACATAACAGCTCTGTTACACCTGAGGACCTGGTTGGTCAATTTCTTCAGGAATGGTCTAAAAAGATGTAAAAATATAAATATATTTAATTACATGTACTGAAAAACAAATCCTATTTGTTGTGGTCAGAGTTCAGATAATTATGGGAATTTTGATTTCTTAGTCATACTTGCATATATATTGCTTTAACTATAGTGTATGAAAGAGGAAGTGATTCTGAAATGTGTGAAAGATCAGGATTACAGCTGGTTTTTAATGGTCATGTTATTTAGGAATGGATGTCAGCGAATTTAACTCCATAATAATGCAGTTTTTTTGCATTGGAATATGTGTGTATATCATACACCCACATTTTATATATAATATATTATATATTTGGTACTAACTTTGTATTTTGAAATTTTGCCAAATCGCGAACACAGATGTTCTCACTTGTAAGACTTTGGTACTTAATAGCTGAATGTATAAGAAATGCTCTGGTTTGAGAGGAAGGAGTGTTGTATGGTGTCCCACAGCCCAGATGGCTCGGCCAGCAGGCACGTTGCCTTTTTCACGTTGCCTGGCTTCGTTGCAGCATCACCTTTGGTCTCCTGGAAAGCAGTCTGTGTCCCAGCCTAACCGCAGGCCAGCTGCGCACCGCGCTAGCGTCAAAGCTGCCTGGCAGTAGTGATACAGTAGTCACCAGTGTGCCACAAATGCATTTATTAAATGCAGAAATAGACATTTCTACAAAGGCCAAAACCTTACGTTGTACGTTCCTTTCTTGTCATTACATTGTATCATATTGTAAGATTATTGTATGTCCTAATTTGCATTATAAAATGTTTTTTCCTACTTAAAGGCATAAATATAGCAACTTTGTATAAAGGTAGCTTTCTAGATTTTTATTTCTTTTATATAAAAAAGTCTAAACAGTGGGAGTACCATTGCCAAATTGTTTATAAAATTTCAAGTAATTTTCCCTGTTCAATGAATTTGTTTTTACAAACATTCCGTATTTCTTATACTATGCAGAAAGAGTGTATTTTTATGCCATTCCACATTAATCTTAAAAAAATAATTTCATTTCTTTTAAGCTGTCGTTATTGAGAAAGCTTACCAAATGTGCATTTTAAAAAAAATGTGTTATGTATTATGACAACATTTTTCCCATTACCAGTGCCAACTTCATTTGGAAAAAAAAAATTGTAGCATGGCAATAAACTATTGATTTTACATTAAAACTTGTCTGAGAGTTACTTCAGTAGTTTGCAGGGTTAGTGTCTCTGTATTGTGTTTTGTTTGTATAATCTTTTTTGCTTTTCTTTAAATCATTGCTTCAGGTACCTCTCTGTCCTCCTCCCTGCCTCTGTATTCCACTCATTACTCAGTAGTAAAAAAACCCCAAAAACTGATCATGGGGATCTGAAGTCTGTAAATTCGTCTCCAAGATTTTGTTTCATTTCTGCTGGTTTTCCGCCACATCTTTGTCATGCATGTAGATTGAGGTTTTTTTTAAAATGAAGTTTTTAAAATGAGGCGTTTTTTTCTTCACATACATAGCAACTTGAAAAATTGCGCTTGGCACAACAGAGGTGAGGGCACTGCACAGCTGAGAGAGGCAGGAGCCCAGAACCAGCACTGCTGCTGTCAGTCTGGTGTCACTACTTCTACAGATTATAAATCATAGCCTAGCAATGGTCAAAAGCCCATTAACCCAAATTTACTAATTTGTTGTAGTAAGTTTTTCTGTGAGCATTGCATCTTTCAAAGGCCATAACTTGTATAAGTCTGAGGCACTTTAAAATTGTTTTTCTCCCAACTCACCACAGTAGCAGCAAATGTGAATTAAAATGAATTATTACTTCAGTGCAAATCTTTATGAATGCTGTGATTCTGAGGGAAGCTGTTTACATTGTTTTAGTCAGATTATTTGCCCTAGCCGAAACATAAATATTTTTCTGCATAACTATGAGGAAAACTAAAGATATTTAAATTAAATTAGTAGTTTAGTTTTGAGAACAGGGTTGTGGAGGGAAGTGTATCTAACTCTGTGAAGTAAATAGAACAAAAAGCCTAACATACTCAAGAACTAATACTAAACAGGTATTGACATACTTAAAGTTAGCAATAGAGGTGAGAGCTGGCAGAGTTTTAGTCACGTTTGTTTTTGCTGTCTCCATTGGGATGGATTTGTCTTTGGCCAGTTTTAATCTAGAACAAACAACTTCACGTATATCCCAAAAGTTTAGTATCTGGCAGCAAGAAGAGGAATACCAGCTGGAATTAATTCTTGAGGATGAGTCATGCAAAATAATACAGTTGGTTTTGAGTTGGTTTTCTTTTATTATTTTTTTTTTATATGACTAGATAACGGGTTCTTTGTGTGGAGGAAAAGCAGAGACAAAGCAAGGTTCAGGTGTTGTCTCACACTGGCAAAACTGCCAGGGGAATAGCTACCAATTTTTCTGTATTGAAATGCAGAGCGTATGGAGTGGGATTGCGCTGGGCATCTCCTGTTCACTGCTTTAAACTGGAGACCTGGTCTAAGAGCAGCCGTCTGGGATGGTCTGTCAAGCGCACTGCAGGCCAGAAGCAGTAACTCAAAATGCTTTTGACCTGCCTGAGAATTGACCTCCCGGAATATCACAGGACCGCAGAATCAAAATAATTTGAGTTGGAAGGCACCTTAAAAATCATCCAGCTCCAAACCTCCTGCCATGGGCAGGGGCACCTTCCACTCGACCGGGTTGCTCACAGCCACATCCAGCCTGGCCTTGGACGCTGCCAGGGATGGGGCACCCACGCTTTCTCCGGGCAACGCGNGGGAGCGGCGCGGGGGCCGCGAAGGTTCTGGAGCCGGGGCGGGGCCGGGACCGCGCGGGGCCATCCCCCCGAGCCCGCCCTGGCTCCGCAGAGCCCCGGGACGGGTGCTCGGGTGTTCGGTGCTCGCTCGCTTAAGGTCTTGGGTGCTCTGCAAGTGATGGTCCGTAAAGGCTTGTATTGGTTACTGCTGTAATTAATTTGCATCGAAATAAAATAATAATAATAAAAANAGCAGGTCCCCAATCCACAGGACTGATTGCAGCCCTGACACAGGGCCGCGCAGCCGCTGAAGGCGCGGGGCCTGACTACGCCTCCCAGCAGGCCGCGCGCCGCCGGAAGCGGCGGCCGCTGTGACGCCACTTCCGGAGGAGCTCGTGGGGGCTGCGGCGCGGCGCTGGTTCTCTGCGCAAGGAGGAGGGCGCGGGCGGCGGGTCCCGGCGGCACCGGCACCATGGTGAGCGGCGGGGCGGCGGCGGCGCCGGCTCGGCCCGGGGCAGGNAAATAAAATAATAATAATAAAAATGAAGACCCAGAGTTCGGCTCAGGTATCAAAATGCTATAGCCTCAGTGTGGTCAGTATATAGACTTTTTTTGGTTCCTGCTGGTTGTACCTGGCCTCGGGACGTAGGGAAGGGCCGGTGAGTTGGGCAGAGTAGCAGCGCACGCACAGCCGTGAAGGGATGTGCTGGCGGGGCCCTGGGGGCGTGGGCACTGCAGTCTCTGTAATCCCTTCGTGGGACTGCGAGGTTGCAAGAAAGATTTTCAAGAACCTTGACTATTTCTTGAATATACGTTTTACCACAACAAAACAGGGTATGGAAGTAATTTTATTGATAAAAACATTGTTTAGGTTGTTAGTGCCAGGGATTTGCTTTTAGAACACACAGTTTTGTTGAAGCTAGAACAATATTCTTCCGTTTACTGTGTTTTAGGCATCCATTTCCCTTGCTCCTGTGAACATTTTCAAGGCAGGTGCAGATGAAGAGAAGGCAGAAACAGCTCGGTTGGTAAGTGTGATTCTCTAAGAAACTGGTAGTACTTGAGGTAATTAAACTTTGTCTTTTGTACTACTAAAAATACTGCTATATCATGATACGGAAATTCTGTCTCTAACTGGCTTTCCTTGTTGCATGCCTGTGAACAGAAGGGAGGAGTGTTTTTTATACTGAAAATAAGAGAAACTCTTTGTTGTCAAAACCAAAGTAACTCTACTGGAGCTCAGAAGATTGGTGTTTTATTGGGTGGCATTCCCTTTGGCTTTGAGGCAGACTTATGGTTTCTGTGAGAATTAAGTATATTTGATCGGTTGTCAAAATTTAGCAGTTAAGAAACTTGGATACAGCCTCTGTTGATAGAGGGCTGTGGAAGGGTTGGTTAAAATGTCTTCTTTAAAGCTACGTGATAGTGTATAATTCTTGTATTACAGTAGGAATAAATTGTTCCCTGAGGTGTATTTATTTTCATTTCAGTCATCCTTTGTTGGTGCCATTGCCATTGGTGACCTGGTCAAGAGCACCCTGGGGCCCAAAGGCATGGTAAGACAGCTGCAGGCTCTCCTTTATTTTAGCTTTAACAGTTGTGGCGTGTTTCCAAGCAGTATTCTAAATCTCGCATCTCGTAGGACAAGATTCTTTTAAGTACCGGGAGAGACAGCTCTGTGACAGTTACCAATGATGGTGCAACCATCCTGAAAGCTATTGGAGTTGACAATCCAGCTGCCAAGGTCTTGGTTGGTGAGTTCTTAAAGGCTTGATATTTCTTAATTTGTAACTGTATGACGGAGTTTTTATTTGCTCTTAGAAAAGTGTTCTTGAAATATTGTGGAAAATTCAAGGGAGGGGCAGCAGAAATCCTGAAGTAAGAAGGGCAGGGTACTGCAAGAGTTGTGGAATTCTGCGAAAGTAAAATTGAGGTGTATGCTGCTCTTCAAAACTGTTCTTGTATCCTCTTTCCCCTCAACCCTGCTTTGTCCCAGGAGTTAGAAGGGACAAGAGACAGCTGTGTGGCCCTCTTTTTGCAGTGGGGAAATTTGGAACAGAAATCTGTGGGGCAACAGAAGTTCTCTCTGGTTCTCCCAGATTTAAATCTCCATCTCTCAGTGAGCACTGTACTTCTGGGCAGAGTTGTGAGCAACTGTTTTACTGTGCCAGTGGTCCAGTACTGGTGACCAGCAGGAGCCTCAACAATTGGGTGTCAGGTTTTCCTAATGATTTTGTGTTTCGGGGGTCCCAGTTTATCAGGACTTCATGCAGCAGACCTTGTTATTACAGTCTCTGATCCTGTATCTATACCTCAGAGCTTCTATCCAGCTGTACTTCCTTTTGATAACCGTCTTTAGGATTGGGAACAGAGGGGAGCATCTTGACCATCACCAAGCTGAAACTGGTGTCTGGGTTGTAAATAAAGAGCAGGAATTTGAAGGATGCTGAATTTCATTTGCATCTTATGTTTTTCTGGGGTCTTTTTGAGTTCCCTCTTTACACAAAGCGTAAGATCTGTTTTTCTCATCCAAATTAATGCATGAGAAAAACAGCATTAATACTGTGTTTTCCCTCTTCAGATATGTCCAAGGTTCAGGATGATGAAGTTGGCGATGGAACTACATCTGTCACAGTGTTGGCAGCTGAATTACTGAGGGTGAATTATTACATTTTTTCAGATGTTTGTCAATGTACTTCTGTGATACCACCAGTAGGAGATGTGTTATCCTGCGTTTGCGAAAGGGCTCCCAAAGCACAGGGAGGAATAGCTTGCTCTGTTGCTGTTGAAATTGCTAGGGGGAAAAAACAACCCTTAGGTATTACATCATCATTTTTTGGGTCTTATTTTAGACTATTATTCCTTATATTGTTTTTTTATAAACTCTCAAGTATTTTAAGTTGACTCTTATAGGTCACTTCCTGGATGTTGTGCTGGGCAGCATGCAGCGCTGCTCAGTTGTGAGGCTCAGTCCTCTGAAATCCTTTTCCATAACATTAATGAGGAAAAAAAACCCTGCTAAATTCTGTTCTTTGTTCAAGACCTGAATTCTTACTGTTCCTTTAAACTCCGTATGGGTTTTATGCTTATGTAAAAATTTACACTGCCAAACTCTAAACCTGAAATTACTATGAAAGAGACTTGAGAACTGAGTAATGCTTCCTAGCAGAGCTGTGTCAGAAAGTCTGATCATCTCAGGTCCAGGAACTGGGATCAAGAGCATCTTAAGGAATGATCCGTCAGCTCGCCAGGTTCCTCAGAATAATGAAGATAGTTTTTTTTCAACTGCGCTTTAAGTTGCATCCATAAATGAACGTGTCTTTTCTAGTTAGCGTAAATGTACTTTTGTGGGGGGGAAATAATTATTGATTTCATTTAAATAGGAGGCAGAATTACTGATTGCGAGGAAGATTCATCCTCAGACCATCATTGCAGGCTGGAGAACAGCTACAAAGGCTGCAAGAGAGGCACTTTTGAAAGCAGCTGTGGATCATGGGTTAGTAATATCCATTTGCTGTAACTTTTCATAAAAAACTACTCAAGATCAAAACATCAATGCAAATTACAGTCCATTGGTAAATTCTTCACTGTTATTAAAGTAGTGTGAAGGCTGAGTTCATGAATTTTAACAGTTGACAAAAAAATACTGGGTTTTTTTCAAGTGAGTTACAGAAGCTTTATGATACTCAAAATTACTTATGATGTGCAGAAATGAAATACAAGCTGTAATTTGCTCCCTGGAACAAAAATCTGAGCCGTTATTTCAGATTTCATACTCACATTTTAAATGTAACTATTTCCCATGCCCAGCACTTTGAGAGCACAAACTTTCTAAAGCTGAATGTGAAAATTCTCTTAACAGAACTTGTATTTCAAATAGAAGGTTGTGTTCTGGGACAGGGGAGGGATTCTGTGCAGCATTCCTCAAAACAGAATATGGTACATGTAGACACAAGCTAGAAGAAGTGGGCAAAGACTCATGGTAGTGGCTAGTGGTAGTTAAGGCTTTCTGACTTCCCGCTTTAACTGAACTGTCTTTATTTATTTTAGTAATGATGAAGTGAAGTTCCGTGAAGACTTGATGAACATTGCGGGAACAACTCTTTCATCAAAATTACTTACTCACCATAAAGATCACTTTGTCAAGCTAGCTGTAGAAGCTGTTCTTAGGTTGAAAGGTTCTGGTAATTTGGAGGCTATCCATGTCATTAAGAAACTTGGTGGAAGTTTGGCTGATTCCTACTTAGATGAAGGTAAGTAAGTCTTTGAGTGTTGACTGTATGCACTTGAGAAATAAAGCTGCTGAAGGTTACACATCTATTTAAATTTGTTATAGGAAACACTGTTACATTATTAAGTTGAGGGGATTGTTATAATTATTAATTGTTCTCCTTTTTTAATTTGAAGTTTTACAAGACCTGTCTGTTACTACAGGCTTTTTACTTGACAAGAAGATTGGTGTAAATCAGCCGAAGAGAATTGAAAATGCAAAGATTCTTATTGCAAATACTGGTATGGATACAGACAAGATTAAGGTATGTGACAGAACTATTGTTGAGAAACTGTGTTTTTTTAGATGGGATTTTGAGACTGAGCTCTCTTTTCTTTGATACAGATTTTTGGCTCTCGTGTTAGAGTGGACTCCACAGCAAAAGTGGCAGAAATAGAACAGGCAGAAAAAGAAAAAATGAAGGAGAAAGTGGATCGTATTCTTAAACATGGAATTAATTGCTTTATTAACAGGTATGTCTTTCCTGGGAAAAGGGGGGAGTTGCGTTATGTCCGATGTTGTTCTAGTTCACTCTGCTAGAATAGGCAGTTAGTGCCCAGTGGGCACTTAGGATCGAAGGACTTAGAATGTAAAGCATATGGCTGCCTATGCTTAGTATGGTAGTGTGTCTTCAGGGAAAGAGTATTTCAAAAAGCGTCATGGTTTGAATTGGTATTTTCTTTCTTAGCTTTGTGTGTTTTCCTGTCACTGCATTTGCCTCTGTGTTGTGTAACATTCCATGTGTAGCAGGTACCTCATACGTTGACTGCTTTAGTAGCTTTCAGAAATCAGTCCTGTGTCCATGCTACTGAGAGTCTGGTGTCTTTTGTTACTCTGTTATTTTCAAAGGTTTGTTCTATGTGTGATGGGCAGATGTGTTTTAATTTCAGACAGCTGATCTACAACTACCCTGAACATCTCTTTGGAGCTGCTGGTGTCATGGCTATTGAACATGCAGACTTTGCTGGTGTAGAGCGTCTGGCTCTTGTCACAGGTGTGTAGAGTATCTTGTATGAAACTTGGAGGGGCACATTATTTGTTTATCATTAGTAAACATTAAACTTACTCAAACATACTTATTTTCTCCAGCATCTGTGAATAGAGGATCATAATGCAAAACATCGGATACAATTTAGCAAGTTAGTGCCAGTTAGTAATTCTCTTCTGTATTTTAAAAATATTTTCAGTTAAGTTCCTGCTTGATAAGTTTTTGAAATGTTTTCTAAGGAAAAGATGAAACTTAGCAATAGAAAGAATAACTCCACAAGTTAATACTAATAGTTCTTGATTCTGTGATAACACTTGGTTTTAAATGGCTGTTGTTTGATTACAGTGATAGAGAAGACTAAAGAGTCATCCTTTGTTAAAAATGTGGGCCTGAGTTGTTGACGTGAGGTGGACCTCAAATGACATGAACAACCTGGATATTTTGAGTAGTGGTCAGCATAAATGGGATTCTAGTAACTAATGGAATGAAACCTCTGGAATGCTACAGATAATTCTCATTGCTGAAGTTAGAGACAGAGGTAGTTAACTGGGACATCATAGTTGATTCTGAAAGTGATCAGGAGGATGAATTTGCTTTGCAGGAGAAAGGAAAAGACACGGACTTGTTTGTCTTAGCAAAACTGAAGTAGCAATTGTGTATAACTGTCAATAGGCACATTGACACAGGCAAGTGCTTGATTGAGAGGAACATTGCTTACATTCAAAGCAAACTTTCTATGCAGAGCAAATGGGCCTTATCAGGCCACACTGGCTTGAATAGTATAGCTGAAAAAAGGACAAGATTTAGTATGCACAAACTCGCTGCTGCAATCTTGGTTTTCCTTGTAGTGCTGCAACTACACAGTGCTGCAAGCTACTGTGGAATAACTGAGCACGCGTTGGGAATGCACAGATGTAAAGGGTTTTCTAATAGGAAGAGGAAAGAACTAGAACGATGTCCTGTTCAAAAACATTTTGGTCTTTGTAATGCCGGTTTTGTTCACGATGTGGCAGTTTACCAATCGTGCAAAGTATTGCTGCTACAGTGTGGAATGAGACTTGTGATGTAGGAGAATGGTGGCCACTGGTTCTCAGCCATCATCAGGCAGGCAAAATGAATACTGTCACAAGCTCAAGTTTTAAAGCATAAGAGACTTCATTTAGTATTTATAAATACTTAATCAATAAATACTATGAAAACTTGAAACATACTGACATTTTAATGCTAGCAAAGATGAATGTTCTGTTACCAGACACAGCTCAAAAGCATTGTAGTCCTTGTGATGTGAAACAAAACATTGCTGTTCTAAGGGTTTATCAGCATTGTTTAAAGGTTTCCGGTGCCATATGCTGACATGAGAAAATCTTGGCTTATCAGTATTGTTAATTTAAATTTATTTTGGGGCAGTTACAAAGATGATTTTTTTCACATCCCCTACCCCTTCCTTGGTTAGACTTTGCCTGAAAGGATGCTTTCATTGTGAGCTCTGATTTCTTTATGATCTTGTCCTTGTAGGTGGTGAAATTGCATCAACCTTTGATCACCCTGAGCTAGTCAAACTTGGAAGCTGCAAGCTTATTGAAGAAGTCATGATTGGGGAAGATAAACTCATTCATTTCTCTGGTGTAGCAATGGGTAAGTGTTTTATCAGTAATGGTATATAGTAACATTTATGTTAACCCTCTGCTAATGCTGCTCAGTTTCCAGTGAGGCATAGGAATTCTGTAACGATTCATGTAACTGTTTTTATTAAAGCCTTGCTTTTCGGTAAAAATCTTGCACAATTTCATGGTTGAAGCTGTGGATGTTTCGTGTCATGTAAATGAACATATAATCATTTTTAAGGATGGGAACCAAGGTTTCTGCTTTGGGAAATTCCGTTGACAAGAAAAGTAGCAATATGTCATACTTAAAGAGCTTGAGAGCTTGTTCTAGTAAATGCCAATACTCTTAAGTTTTCAAGGACTTTTGAGGCGATATTAATTTTCTGTTAAATTAAACAAGGTGTTGTGGAACCAAAGCAATAGCACTGTGTACATAATTTTGTTCTGTCTTTGAAATGTCATCATGATTTCTTTTGCTCCCAGAATTAAGTAATATAAAACTTGACTGCAGTGATAGCAAAACCATTGTAAATGCTTTGTGATAGCCCATTTTTGTGTCCTGGTTTCTCTTTTTAATCCTTTTGCATTTGCTATTTCTAGGCGAAGCTTGCACCATAGTTTTGCGTGGAGCCACACAGCAGATTCTAGATGAAGCAGAGAGGTCTTTGCATGATGCTCTCTGTGTCCTGGCCCAGACTGTGAAGGACACAAGAACTGTGTATGGTGGAGGTGAATATCAGATTCTTTGTACATGTCACACATTCCGTATTACTGTCCATCAGATATGTAACATCTGTGTGTCTTCAATGAATAGGTTGTTCAGAGATGCTGATGGCTAATGCTGTTGCAGAACTTGCTGTCAGAACACCTGGCAAAGAGTCTGTTGCAATGGAGTCCTTTGCTAAGGCTTTACGAATGGTAGGTTTATTTAATCAGATTGCTGGATTAAGAGACAAAGTTTCACAAAGTTTACTAACTTGTCACATCAGATAGTTGCTTCACTTTAAAAGTTTTGGTTGTCCAAAGTAAAAAAGTGAAATTTAGCAACACATCTTGGATAAACAAAGGGGGAAATTGTTTTTTTGTCTTAGGGAAAAAGTACTGTTGTTTTCATAATTCTGTGTGTTACAGAATTGTGAATGTTCATATGCTAGCCCTCTAATTGGTTCTTGCTCACCTTACCTGCTAGTTAAACGTGCTGCAGAAATAGTACATAAAAATCTCATGTTATGTAGTTGACAACTGATTTAGAAAAGAGCAACTATTCTGTTCCATTGATGCTCTAGTGCTGTTTGGGTGTATTCATACTCTAGTACTACCTGCAAGTTTCTAGTCATGCATTGGAGATTGCATCTTAGTAGGAAATAAGTGTCACAAGAAGCTTCAATAGAATTGTGTGAATAGGCTGTCAATTTGAGAAAAAATTGACTTTCTGCAATTTAAATTAGGGAAAACCTTTCTCCCAAGAAAATTAAATTTAAGAGCATAGTAATACTTGGCATTACCTCTTCAGTCAGCACATGCAGGTTTGCACTGCTGTCACATGAAACAGTCAACAGAATGATCAGGTGGTTAATGCTTACCAGCAGGCTTGTGCTTTTTAAATTAAAACATTTCTCCAGTTGTAGTCTGAAATGGTAAAAGAGGAGACACTTTTTTTTTCTGTCCATGTAAAATGAGCTGACAAATCTGCTAACATGCTTCTGTCCTCTTAGGTACTTTCTTACAACAGGGTCTTGAAATTCTTAGAAAGGTAGTTTGGGTTTTTTACTTTTTCCTTATCTTCTGATCACAGTAACAGATCATATGCCATGTTTCTGAAGCATCTTTTTGAAATTCAGCTATAAACTAATAACATCAAAGTATGTTTCATGTTGACTAGGGATCAGTCCATGTGTTAATTAAAAACAACCTGTGTTTATCCCCTTAGATCCCAACAATAATAGCTGATAATGCTGGCTATGACAGTGCCGATTTGGTTGCTCAGCTCAGAGCTGCTCACAGTGAAGGGAAGACTACTTACGGACTGGGTAAGGGGCTCAGTTTTACTTCTGTGTTTGAATTGCTGGTCGGCAGGTCCATTAGGCTCATTAAAGTTGTTCACATATGTCTGTCACACATATTCAGCTGGGAGAACTGAGTGTGTTGATCTCTTAGCTTTGCATAGCATGTGGGTGTACAGCACTACATTCCTTTTGACAGTAGAGTGAAAACCTTTGTTTCTGAAGTGGATGGTTTCCACCTCTAAAAACCACTTTCCTTATATTGAGTCTAGTTACAGGAAACTTAAAAAGAAAAACCTTGTTTTAAAACCAGCAACCAGCTAAAAACCCAGCAGAACCAAACACATCCTTCCCTTTGACCCTTTCCTCCCCATCCCCCAAAAAACCAACCAAACAACAACCACAGAGTTGTGGAGAAGAACCTTGAAGTTCATATACCTAAGGAAATAGTGCAGGGAGTACTGTTGGGATCTTGTCTCCTCATCACAGTATATAAAATTTTTATCGTTAATTGTTTGTATGTAATGGCAACATCAGGCTTAAATCAGGAGTCTTGAGGTAAAAGACTTTATTTAATACTTTCCTAACTATCAGTATAGTTCATTTGAGCTTGTAAGTTACTATGGACTCAGCTTCTTGTAATTTCCTTAAAAAAAAAAAGCCAAGTTAAAAAAACAGAACCAAAAACCACCTCTTAATGTATTTCTTCTTCCAGATATGAAAGAGGGTGTCATTGGAGACATGTCAGTTTTGGGAGTAACAGAAAGTTTCCAGGTTAAGAGACAAGTTTTGCTGAGTGCAGCTGAAGCAGCAGAAATGATTCTTCGTGTAGATGACATCATTAAAGCAGCACCAAGGTATGATCAGAATATCTGCATGGTCAGTCACAGTGGTGTAGAGTAAACCTTCTGTGGAACAGTAATGGTGCGGAAAAGTCTTGTTCTGAAAATACTTTACTTGAAATGGAGCCTGAACATCTGACGTGCTGATGTTCATATTAGATAATTTTATAATTTTATTGCATTAGCAGTATCGTCAGGCCTTTAGAGCCGCCATCAGCGAACTTAAATTGCTGTGCCTGGTTAATCTCTAGGTCACCACTGAACATCTCCACAAGTGGCTGACCAGAATGTAAGGGATCATGCTTGCTTTATTCTTTTGGCAATAATTGTAGTGAAATGTCAGCTGCTTCTGAGACAGAATCTGCAGCTAAAACAGAAACATGTTTGTTAAAAGGGTTGTGAAGAATTGCCACTGATAGGCAGGTTGTCCCATGGGTGCCTGCTACCATGTAGCTTTCACTGCTTTTTGAATCACAGGATTTTTTTTACCATGGTCATGAGTGGTGTGTTAGTTTTGAGGTGATAATGCTTTTCGTGCTGTGAGATAAAGCTGTCACTGAACGCAAAATACCAACCAAAGATTAAAAATAAGGGTGGGGCGGGGGGGCTGGTGCGCATCAATGTGGTGGGAATTTTCTGATTTTTCTTTTTCTCCCCAGAAAACGTGTACCAGACCATCGCCCCTGTTAAATTTTCTTCGGTACCTGAGGATGTGTGGACCAGATCTCACCTAGTAATTTTTTTTAATGGGCTAGTTTTTGTGAGGTTGTGGAACAGAAGCTTGAGACAAACAGATCTCCATTAATGGCACTGTCTTCAGTTGGTTTTTACTTACTGGAGCTTTTGTGTGTTGTGGGGAAGAATTCACTTTCAGGGGTGTATAAACCAGGGGTTTTATACGACCCTATTCATTCTGTTCCTTCCAGGTTCCACTTAAAATACACAGAAATAAAAAAAAATAAAAATAAATAAATCAGATTCCCCAAAGTTGTATTTCTTTCTGTAGAACCAGGAAGGGCAGATGCATTCGGACAGCTGCAGTGCACACCTCAGCCCTCGACTGCTTCAGGGAGTGACTTAAGCCCTCGTGGCTCGCTGGTTCATGTTTACCTGCTGTGTTAGTGTAAGTGGTGTATTCCAGTCCTGCCTGCGTAGCTTTTGAGTTGGGGTCCTAGAAACAGGCTCTGAAGTTAGATGGTATCTTTTTCTAGTGATACTGGAGTATTACTCTTTTAATTTTTTTTTTTTTATGGTGGAAGAGACAGAGTGGAAGAGGAACCTCAGTCAATGCCCAGAACTACAACTAAGTGATCATACAGCTTTTTACACCACAAATTTTACATTCTGCTAAGGGGAGTTGAGAGGAACATGCAGTTTGGGAAAGACAGCAACATTCTGGACCAAACAGTCTGAGTGTTGATCTATAAAGTACTGGGCTGACTTTACAAACACTTAACAATAGAGGGCACTTAGCAGAAAATGTGCCAGGCTCCATAACATTCACTTCCTGCCCTCTCTGCCCCAGCCGTTTCATGTCTGTTGTAGCTTGTCTTTCTATTCACTTTCCTGTTACAGCAGTTGCTGCAAAGACAGCATGTTCGACTGGACTGGTTTCTTTGTGCTTAGGTTGTAAGGAAGCCTGTGATGCCTGCAGCAGTCTGCACGCAGATTTGTGACACTGTAAGCACAGGCAAGCAGGGGCCCTGTCTTTGTGGGAGCCCAGCAGGGTGCCCATCAGGCCTTGTGACCTTTCCGGCCCTTGCAAATACAGTACAGCACCTGGCAAACAGCAGGGCAAGGCTGCCAAAACAGAAAGATTAAACTGAAATAAGCAAGTATGTGTGCAAACATTTTTCTCCCTTAGGTTTCTTCACATGAAGGGAATCTGCTTACAGAATCTTCCCCTTAACTCTTGACAGACTCTTCAGCTCTCCAGAAGTGACAGCACTATGTGGAGAGAGCTGAGTGAAACACAAACCATTGATAAGCCAGTGAAAGCACACCCTTCCCCATCCCCTCAGATAAATACAGTACCAGCTCAGTTCTGTGGGATATAAAACATGGAGCTTGGATATTAAAAAAAAGCCCCGACCTCATGTCCTGCTTTCCTTTTTGTACAAGGGAACAAGACTAGATAAAGAATTTGCTGTTAATTCCAAAGAAGGATTTTTTAACTTGGCAAGATGCTAGTATACTTTTATTTAATTTGACTAGTAGCACACTGCATAGGTGCCAGCCAGATCCAAATTTGTACTTCATTTAACAAGACAAGTGCTGGCAGAGTCTATATATTTCCAGATAATTTTTCAAGCATGTAGAGGACATTAGGCAGTCATGAACTGGCATGGAATCAAACCTTTTCTGGGAAGTCAACTGCCGCTTCTGCAGGCTGTGCTGGTGAGACAGTTGTACTCGAAGAGTGTGCCACCAAGGACTCTCCACCCTTGTTAAAAAAGCTGTCTTTTGCCTAATTCAACCATGCTATGGAGTCTAAAGCGTAAAATGTAACTTTGAGCCAGATTTCTGTTACTCAGTTAAAGCAAAGTTTAAAAAAACCTGCATTTTAGGGAGATCTGAACTGGTCCAAGTTGCAAGCTTGAGAAATATCCAGCTGAAATCAGCTGAGAGAAGTTTGCCTCATCTTCATATTATGTGCAAGCTTATAGTGACAGGCTCACAGCCCTGGATTTTATTTGTGCGAGTTTACCTTTGCAGCTCTTGTGGCTTTTCCTTTTTGGTCAGGATTTGATTTTCTTCTTTGCTCCTGCATGAAAACTTGTCCTGTACAGCTGCTCTTAGAGGCAGTGTTGTCAGTAATGAAACCCAGCAGTAAAGCCTACAGCTTACCTCACCATCGTTTGAAATGCTTGGCAGTAGCGAAACAGTTGTCACAAATTTTGCAGGAAGAAAGAGGAGAGCCCTCTGTACATATGTGCTGTTTCCTTGATAGAGCAGCCGGGACTCTGCTACCACTTCCCACTCAGCAGACAGGGAAACCTTCAAGGTGTTGCTGCATTTCACATAAGTAATTTGAGACAAATGCTGTGGGTTGCTTTAGAGCTGTAGGTCTCAGCAGTGATCACCTTGAACAGTGGCTTCCAGCTGAGCTGAGGAACCTCAGCAGGGTGGAAGGGAGAAGAGTGAGCCCACGGGTGAGGAGTAGCAAGTCCATATGTGCTCCGTGCAATCCACCCATGGAAAACATCTGAACTGGGTCTTCATCTCTACTGTGAACTCTGAGTGGTCCCAGCAGGGGAGGAGGGGGAAAGGAAAGAAGTCTGTTCTAGGGAGAGCGCTGGGTTCTGCACAAAGTCGGGTGTCTGTACAAGGGTTTTGCTGTCACATTATCTCCAAGCTGGTGCATGTACTCCTGATGGCTGCCAGGCGGTGTGGTGCTCCCTGGACACCGGCAAGCAAGGGAGAGGTAGATGTTGGGCAGTGGTGTGGGTGCGCTGCCGCCTTGGCCGAAAGGGGCAGCTGAGCATCAGCAGGGCTCGGCTGCTGGCTCCGTCTTGGCGGCAGGAGGTAGCAATGGTTTCTCATCGAGCGTGATTTCTATCACCGCCCCGGATCGCTTGCGGGGCTCGGGGGTCTCCTCTGACCATCTGCCCACCCTGCGCACCCCTTTGGCCACTTTGGGTGCATTCCTGCAGGGGTTGTGGTCGTAGATCACCAGCTTCAGGCCAGGGAGGTGAGCAAGGCTGGGGAAGAACCGGATGGAATTGCGATCCACGTCGATCACCTCCAGGAAGGGCATGTCCAGGAGCACGGGAGGGAACTCGGAGAGCAGGTTTCCTGACAGCCAGATGGTGCGCAGCTCCTGCAGGCACTGCAGCTGGGGAGGGAGTGTGCGCAGGGCGTTGGAGCCGGCGTGCAGGGTCTTGAGCAGGCTGAGCTCGCACACCACTTCAGGCAGGTACTGCAGGCAGTTGGACTCGATCCAGAGGGTCTTGAGGTTCTGCAGGAGTCGGAGCTCGAGGGGCAGGCTGCAGAGCTTGTTGTTGCCCAGGTAGAGGATGCACAGCTGCTTCAGCGTGCACACAACTAGGGGCAGTGCTTTGAAGTTGTTGAAGTCCAGTGCCAAGATCTGCAGGTTCTGCAGCTGCTCCAGCTCGGGGGGCAGATGGTTCAGGTTGTTGTCACTCAGGTACAGCTTGACCAGTTCCCTAAAAGAGCAGATGTGCACAGGCAGCCGCCTCATCTGCCTGCCACTCAGATCCACCATTTTATCCACTGGCATCTCTTCCAGGTCTTCTAGGAGGTACTTCTGGCACTTGTTAGAGGGCACAAAAGCAACTATGGCTTTCAGACTGTTGCCCATCTCAGGATTTTGTTTTGGGATGGCTGGGACTGTGAGGGGCAGGAGCCCGCCTTGGTCTTCTCCTGCTGCGCACTGGCCTGTTGGTAACTTGTTCTTCCCAATATAAGGCTCTGTTTACATGGCACCAGCCGTTAATCTCAAGGGCTCTGAAATGTTTCTGATAACTGAGTGAGTGTTTGGTGATGGGGATTATAGACAGGGCGACTCAGGGCCCAGATCTCCCTCTCTCACCCACACTCCCACTCACTCGCCCCACCCCCCCGAAACATTCCTTCTTGCCTCTTCTTGCACGCTGTAAATGTTCTCTGATTTTGCCCCAGACAATATCAGGGTCACACCAATGCCCCAGCCCCTCATCTCTTGCTGCAGCTGTGCTGTCTGTGTAGCCAGTGCAGGCAGCAGGGATGGGCTTGGGAGAGTAAACACCACAGCAGACCAAATTTTTAAGCTCAGATGTTTAACTTTCATGAAACTTTCAGCAGAAATGTCGGATATAATCAAATTGTTGTTTAAAATACCTGTCAAGACTTGACTGACTTTCAAGACGAGTGGCACTTTCAGGGATGTATTTTGAAAGGCGCCAAATACTTGGATTTCAGAGTGTAACTTGCCACCCAGTACTTATCTTAAAGCTTTAACACAAATACTTGGCAAACTGCTATCTTGAGCTGCTCTTCTATTTATGTTCCTAATTTAATGGCATTTATTATAGCCTCTGGCACTCTTGACTGTGTAGGGCCTTTTTCATTACATTATGTTTTACTCCTTGTCTGAATCCCAATGTAATGTGCTATCACAAATTGCCAAGGCTGTTCTCCATCCGCCTTCCAACTGTGCTACTGCAGTTCCTGTGTCTGTACCAAAACCTGTCAAGAAACTGCCATGGATTTAATTCTATCAAGATTCTCACTTGTTAGGAGTGAAATAAATCCGATTTTGAAAAGTTGTGGCTATTTAGATGTGGCAGTGTAAACTGTTCTCCTCTCATCAAGACCCATTTTGCTATTCAGTTCTAATTTCTAGGAGCATTCCCATGTATAGGAGCCTCTGCAGAGTTTGACTTGTTCAGCTGCTGCTATTCCAAGCTTTCCTGGGGACTCCTATGTACCCCTGCTATGGCAGGGGGATTGGAACTTTAAGATTTAAGATTCCTTCCAACCCAACCCATTCTATGATTGTCCTGCTTGTGTGTTGGCCATGGCTCTACCATGAACTTTGGATTTGAAAGCTGGCAGAGTGTTTTAAGGTAAAATAGGCTTTTCAGCACCTGGCTCTATGCTTTGATATCTACAGCTCATTGCTGTCATTTTCCACACTTACCATAATTTAGGGAGAATACTTTCTTTGAACAATCTGCAATTGGTTTTGGGGTATTAGGTGCTATACTACCAAAATCCGTGACTGCTGAGAGCCACACACTCTTGAAAAACAAAAGGTGGAGCAAACAGAAGATTGAGGAAAAGGCACCACTTAAGGTGACCTCTGGATTTCTGGTCAAATCTGGTCATATAGAGCTCTCTACTATCACTTGCTTTCAAATGTAGAGCAGCTCTTAGCGATCAGTTGGGTATAGGCTATAGGATGTTTACGAGCCTTTTCCCCACAAGATGAGTGGCTGTGCCATGCAGCAGTGATGCTGTGAAATGTATGGAGGGCTTCCCTGGGAGGAGAACGATAGAGAGGGCACCTGGGAAACAGTATTGCAGCAGGACGGAGAACAGTGAGGGCTGAGACCTGAGTGCCATGAAATAGGTTTTGGATGGAGAAGCTGGGCAGAGTATCAAGCCTGGAGAACAAAGACAATGTCACAGTCATCTGTGGTGGTGCTGTGGAATAGAGGGCCTGGAAGTTCCCTCTCTGATGGCAGGACGTGCTGTGCATGGCATCCCAGCAGCAATGAGCATCTCCCTCTAGACACTCTTTACTGCTTTGACACTCTGTGCCCTGTCAGGAGACCACTGAGGGGAATGTGTCAGCAGGTTGTTGTATTTGTTTTTCATTTCTAAGCAGCCGTGGCAACTTCTGAAGGCAAGGGTCCCTTCCCTTAAGGCACTGTAGGCTACAGGTGTGGAAAACCAAATGCATTTGGCATAATTAATAATGAATATACATCCATAGCAAAGCCTTGTCTTTTAGACAAATCTTTTCAGATAACCTACTAATCACAACAACATAAGAGCATACTTAATGATATAGTTTAGGCATATTTTTCTCAATAATCCATATGAAGACCAATTACTTTGCAAAGTACTTTATGTCTGCAGATACAGATATGGATTTATTTTTTTTTTCTACTTGAATTATTTCCACTTAATGGAACTTTTAAGCTGCAGATAACTGTTTCTTAGGGATCCTCTGCATTGTAGTTTAATCATTATTCCAGCTTATCAAAAAAGGTCACGATGACCTTTTGTTGCTGCATTTTGTACCTCTGTTAGCTAAATTAATGTCTGCTTGGAACATAGTGTGAGATCAGAGCATTCGGGAAATAACCTTTGTGTGTGGATTAATAAAGGACTACACTTGCAATAAAATGAACAATCACCTTCTTTCTGAGAATCAGCCACTCAGTGGAGGCACTAAGGCAAAGGCAGTCCCCACAGTAGACCCAGGCGGTGTTTTGAAAGCCACTTCATGTCTTCAAAGTTATCGTGGTGCCCTCCAACACAAACATTAACGACTTCCCAGAAGCATTTGTAGCATTTGAGGAAAAGTTCAAGTGATAAAGGCACTCAGCACAGACATCGTCTTGCTCTTGTCAAAGCAACTCTGCCCTACCCAAGAGCATGACATCTGCTCTGCTGTGCATCAGGTGACAGGTGGGGGGTCCTTGAGAAATGTCTTTGCTTTCTAAAAGTTCATAAATGGCCACATCTTTGCTCACCATTCCCATTTCCAGCACCCAGCTCTTGCAGCTCAGTGGCTGGGATGGCTCTGGCACAGAAAATGTGATTGTTCACGGGTGACTTGTGTAAAACCTCTGAGTCCAGGAGAAATATGGAATATTACTCAGAGCTAGATAATTGAAAAATATCATAATAAAATAGAAATCAATATAAAAGATGCATTTTTGAGATTCCATTATTTTTTGAAACAAGATATTATAATAGAGATGCAAAGCTTTGCCTGCAGCCGTGTGATGATACCAGGCTCAGCCTTTGCAGAGTTTTAGCCCTTACAATTCTGGAGGTACATTTTCAAAGCAAACTATGTATTTCAAAATCCAGGGGAACTAATAAATAGAGCTCTAAACTTACTGATTTTAAGGCTTTCATGCCACTCCTCAATCAGTCTGACATAGCAAGGGAAGTGACTTAAAGGAACAATTTTGGTTTGCTTTGCATTTATTTAAAGTCTGTGACAGGCGTTTAGATCCGTTCTTGGCTCACAAATGCTGTGTGTTTGGGTTTTTCTGCTGTTTTTTCTTGACATTGCTGCTAGAGCAGATGATGACACCTCCTGCCTCCTCCACATCCTTTGACATTCACTCTTTTCTGTGCTGTTGCACATCTGCTCTCTTTTGGGAGGATTACTTAGTTCCGGTTTACCTTTACATAGTGAGCAGTTTATTTTAAATAAATGGTGTGTTGCAAGGAAAAAAACGTGGTTGCTCTTTTCCCAGCATCCTACCATAGCCTTTTGAACAAAAATGGGTGATTATTCAAAGTTAGTTTTAATAGATGCTAGGCTGCAGTATGTGGGTGCTTACTGCTCTTTCTTGTGCAGAGGAAAGATTGAAAAAGTCTTGTAAGTAAATTGCAAACTCAGTGCTCAGCTTCCTCCTGGGCAGCTGATGGGCTGGGGGTTGTGCTCTGCCAAATCAGCCTCTTTTTGACACCATTATTTCTCTGCAGGCTTGACTTGAACCCAAGTGTCAGGCAGAGGTGGGAGCCACTAACCTCAGGAAACTTGCAGGAAAATAAATCCAAGAGAGCTCTTCCAAATGTCTTGCTGAAATGTATGCAAAATTATTGCTGGTTTTTACTGTATGTTGCAGTATTGTACTGTTGTGGTTTTTACTTTGAAGATCCATTTTATGGGGTAGCAGTCACATTTATGTTTAGACTGGAGCTCTCCCATGAATAGAGAATTAAACTTCAGCTGTAAGGGGGTGACTTGTCACAAGCCCATCAAATGTCTATCTGCTCAGCCCTGCTGAAATGTCTCCACGCAAAAGGGAAATGGTTATATATTAAGTCCTTTTTCTCTGCATTGAACACTTCTGAGCAACATCTCACTAAAGCAAGCTTGAAAAGCAGCAAGTCCTTGAACTGCTTCCTCTTTCTCATGCTAACAGGATCCGAGCTTACTCCATGTATTATATTAATGTAAAAGACATTAAGGATTGTTGTGAGATGTCTGTTTGGTCTAGAGTGTGCCCTTGTTATCTGTGCCCAAGTAGCTCCACTGGACACCACTATTTGCACAAACCAGCGGTTAGTCTGAGAGTAAATTAATCAGTTTTCTGCCAAAGCACTGACCTCCTGCGATTGATTGACCTGGCAAACGGCCCTCAGCTGACAGCAGGCCATAAAAAAGGGACTTCTGAGCAAAGGAGTGTCATTAGACTCTGAACCGCTTGGAGCCATGAGGGCAGTACTGTTGGCTGTGGTTTACATCCCGTTCATCGTGGCTGTGGAAAGGTAGGAAAACAAGTCTGGCTTTGCTGGCACACGTCTCAGCTAGCTTCACGGGGTGACCTGTGCTGTTGCTGCTCAACTTCTCAAAAAAGAAACCTTTTAAAAAAAACCTGGAGTATGTGACAGTTCTTGAAAGGACAATTAGTTATTTTTTGTCTGTTTATTTTATTTGCATAGAATCCCCTTGATTCGATTCAAATCTATCAAGAAACAGCTGAAGGAAAAGGGAGAATTAGAGGAATTTTGGAGGAATCACCACCCTGATGTTTTTGCCCGGAGATATCTGCATTGTTTCCCTGCAGATATTGCTTTATCAGTAGGAACTGCTTCAGAAAGGCTGTATGATTACATGAATGTAAGTACAGTTTTGGTAATGCAATCATTAGGACTCTTCGTTCTATTGAAGGCAGGTTTTTTTTCCCAGCACATTTCCAATCTAGTCTGTCAATGGAATTATTGGGCTTGAGGTATCTTGTTGCTGTATGCATATAAATATAAATATTAGATCATAAAAAAACAGGTTGCAATCTGCAAAATAAAGCATGTCTGGATCTAGGATAGCATGGGACCTGAGCAGAAAGCTGATGTATAGTAGCAGTGGTAGTCCTGTGACAAGTTTTATTCTTGTATTGGACTCGGTCGGGTCCCCAAAGAAATACGGGAGGTTTGCCTGTGTCAGTCTTGGCAAACTATAGGGTTTTTCACAGCAGAATCTGACTACTTCATTTAGTCATATTCTATTTACCAGACACTTGGATGCTTCTGTGTTATAAAAAAATCCTCCAAATCTCATTTATTTGATCAGGTGGAGTCATAAATCAGCGATAACAAAGACCTAAGTAGAGTTTTTTATTTTTCTGCTTTTATGTCTGGAGTTTAATATGTATTAAATATTGGAGACTGACCTGGAAGGATTTACCATCTAAACTGAAAAAGGAAAAATATAAATTTCACTGGATTTCAGACAGGCAAGTCAACAGGTCTACCATTTTGTAAGCTGTCTTTCCTGGTTTTAGAATTTTGTCCATTTGGATGGTCTCTGTTTTCTGTATTATTTGGTTCTTCTGCTATGCTTATCTTAAGGAAAACTAAGCTGCAGCAATGTTGTGAAGTCTTCATCTGAACAGGGAACGGAATCAAAGGGAAGGCCAAATTCATTCAGCAAGAACTTACTGATACTTGAGGGCCATAAAGAAACAAGTATGTGAAGAAGAACAAAGGACACTGAAACATTTCAACCTGCTTTAAGCCTTATTTCAAGGAGGGATAAATCTCAAAACAACGAAGCAAAACCCACTTCCCCAGCATATTCAGGTAGCACCAGGAACGGTTTTATTGCAGTGTGTATGGAGGTTTTATTGCAGTGTGTATGTGGGTTTTTTGGTTGTAGTTTTTTTTTTTTTTTAATGAATATCCCTTAGGTTTGTTTACTGCAGGAAGAAATAGAATCCTACTGTATAGTTGGATATTCTCTTAAATGGCATGCTTGCTTGCCTTTTCGAGATTATCTCATTCAGACTGTAAATTCTGGGGTCAGAAACATCAGTATAATAATTTACAAATATGCACTTGAAGGTACATATTCAAATACTTGTACTGCTGAACGAAGTTTGGTACTAGCTATTGCTTTTCTATCTGTGGTTGAATTCCAGAAATGCCTCTTCCTAAAAATAGGTCTCTTAATGCTGAAGTGCTCTTCCAGGGCCAGATAGGAGCACTTAGACACTTCTATATGGGATGTGGATAAGCACTTCACTCCAGCATTCACGTGTTCACAGATTATCTTGGTCTCAGTTGGTATCCAGGGATGGTCAGTGGTTTCTTCATCTGCTGGATGAACTTTGTCCAGTACATCAGGAACAGTTTGTGCAACACAATACTTTCTGATTTGCTATAATAGCTGCTAATTACAAAGGAAGAAGGGCAGCCACATGTGACAGTGTTTGTGTCACTGGTCGGAGCCCTCTGAAGCTGGCAGAGGCAGGTTGTGCTGACTTTGCAACACTGATTTCTTATTGACATCAGTAAGGAACAGCCTGAAAAACTGTGTGGTCATGTGAGAGTTTCATCTTGGGGATGCCCTTGCCACCTCTGAAGCCAGTGCAAGAGGGTTTGTTGACTCCGTAGGGAGCCCAACTGAATGTTTGCTGAAAAGGCTTTGAAAATGCCACGCCGCTGTGCGTTCAGCTGGAGTGAAGCCTGCTGCCTGAAGCCACTCGTGGAACCAGACACACTTGGTGTGGTGGAACCGCACAGAACCCCCCGAGGGAGCGCTGTGCGATGCTCCCGATCGGGCCTCTTCCTCAGGAGCAGGTGGCTGGAGGCTGCCCGGGGCTGAGCGGGTTGTTCCCCCCGCAGGCGCAGTACTACGGGGTTGTGAGCGTCGGGACGCCGCCCCAGAGGTTCACCGTCGTGTTTGACACCGGCTCCTCCAACTTCTGGGTCCCGTCCGCTTATTGCATCAGCGAGGCCTGCAGTAAGAAATGTTATTCTCCCTGATGCTTCCCTTGTCTTGGGTCCAGAGACCTTGCCCGGTTCTCCTTTCCCAAGAAGCTTGCCTGCAGCAGCGGTCGGCAAGGGGAGGATTTGGAGCATCCCTTAGGGCTGCTTTCCTCTCCCCAGTTTGCTCTTCTGTCCCTCATGTCACTCTGCAGCCGGGGCAGGCACCAGCTGCAACTGCCCAGAGCCTCTCTGCACCATGGGTTAAAAAGCATGAAAATAGACCTGGGAGCCCTACCAACAGAGGTGGAAATGCCCATTTTCGTTCTAATTTTTCTTAAAAATGCAAAATTACCTCTCAGGTACAGAAAAACTGGTGTGCCTGCAGGGGAGCTGAGGTGCCTGCCATACTTCTTCAACACTTTTCTCATGAGAGAAACAAAAATCTGGCTCTCCTACGTCTCATCTGGTTCTGCACTGGGGAGTGGGTGCATTGCCAGGACCTCCCCTCAGTGCAGAGATGTAATTTTTTTTTGTGTAGGGGTGCACCAGAAGTTTAAGTCCTTCAAGTCAGATTCGTATGAGCACGGAGGGGAAGCCTTCTCCCTGCAGTACGGCTCAGGACAGCTTCTGGGCATTGCTGGCAAAGACACGCTGCAGGTGAGTGTCCACCTGAAATGGATGTCAGTCTCCACATCAGCTGTTTTCAGGGCGGCCCTGGAAAACCTTCCCTGCTTAGGCAAGGGCAGGGTGAGATCCCACCAAGCTGGGTGCTGAGAGGTGTGGGTTCTGCTCCAGCTTTGGGCTACCAACACAAATGGCTCAGATTTTATTTTTCATTTCTGCTTGTCTTCTTGGATCCTCTTCTGGGCTTATGAACAAGCAGCCACACAATCAGGGCATTCTAAGGAATCCGTGCAGCCTACCTGCCAAATGGGCATGTGCTATATTGATGCAAGTCATACCAAGAGAGATAAAGATATCCAGACTTTATAAACTGAATGAATCCATTGATATGGATCAGAAATATGGCTAATTTCTTGTTATTGATGGTGTCATTACTTTCAGTTGTGGTTGTTCTTTGCTTGGTTGGTTGTTGCCCTTTTTTTTTACCAAACAGATAAGTAACATCTCCATCAAGGGACAGGACTTCGGCGAGTCGGTGTTTGAGCCAGGAACAACTTTTGTCCTTGCCCACTTTGATGGTGTTCTGGGCTTAGGCTACCCCTCCCTATCAGTGGGCAATGCTCTGCCCGTGTTTGACAGCATCATGAACCAGAACCTGGTAGAGGAGCCGATCTTCTCTTTCTATCTGAAAAGGTCTGTCTTTAAAATGACACTGCCAAAAAAGAAGTAAATCTATTTTAACTGTTGATAGAAACAACTGTGCATCTGTATAAAGCTTCAACCCTAGAAAGAAATTCCCCCCATTTTTTTGATTATTTGTGTTGTTGTTGTTTTTTTTTTCAATTTGACATTGAAGATAATGGCATGAAAAGAAAAAATGTTATCGGGAGGACCATGACTTTTTGGACAGAGATTTATTCTTGTTGGAGCTGGTCATAAAGAAATGAAAAGTTCCCAGCTCAGACTCATCATGTCAGTTGCCAGATATTTCCCTCTGGCCCATGCAGATGAACAGAAGTGCTGTGCTACACCCAAATAGCCAGATTTCAGAAAAGTACTGTTCCCTAATCTGGACCTGGCTGCACCCCCACCTATTTCTCTAGTGTATATTCTGAGCTGAGAGTAGCAACTGACTCAAGCTGCTCCTGATGCCTGCCTTGGTGTCTATAGTAAGTCTTCTCAGAGGTTGTTTGGAGGGTCTGAGTTGGGACCTATACAGTGATAATTCAGTAATAATCCCTTTCAGCCATCCATATCTGAATTTAGAAGGGGCTGTGATTTGACTTTTGCTTTTTAAGTGTAATGTCATTGGCGCATGCTGGCACACTCCCATGTCTGTGTTAAACTGTTCTCTGCTTTCAGAGGAGACGACACTGAGAATGGTGGTGAGTTGATTCTGGGGGGAATAGACCATTCTCTCTACAAAGGCTCAATCCACTGGGTCCCAGTCACTGAGAAAAGCTACTGGCAAATACACGTGAACAAGTATGTATGTATGTATAAAAACCCTGGTGGAATTCACCTTCCTAGGTAAACCCCCAGAGACAGAAACACCTGGTGACACAGGTGCAGGAGGACTCAACTGCAGTGTTTTACCCCCGTGCCTCTCAAAGAGGGGTTCACCAGGATGAGATTGGGGTTTGTTAGTTCTCTAAATCTGCTGTGACATGGGTAGCTGGTTTCTGGGAGAGCATGTTAGTATGTTTTAATATGATGCACCAGTGGTCAAGTTGAGTCTTGGTGGACTGTTCAGTTAAGAGGTTAAGGCACCCAGGAATGGAATCCTGCTCTGGGTCCTGCTCTGATCTGTCCTGCTAACTTTGGTCCAAGTAGCCAGTGTTCCTTTGTCCCGCCTCTAGCACACTGCCTAAATTGATGAGAACACATACCTGGGGATGAGGACAAATTCATCAGCAGGAAGCACAGGATTAGAGCTGTAGGAGTCTTGAGAGAGAAAAGTGAGGCCACAGACGTTCTTGTCTTTAGCAAAGCTTGGCAGCTAGCTTTAATCATAGAAACACAGAATCATTAGAGTTGGAAAAGATCTTTAAGATCATTGAGTACAACTGTCGACCCAGCACCACTACCAAGTACACAGCTAAACCATATCCTCAAGTGCCACATTCACACATCTTTTGAACACTTCCAAGGATCATGACCCTACCACTTCCCTGGGCAGCCTGTTCCAATGCTTTGCAACCCTTTCTGTGAATAAAGTTTTCCTAATATCCAATCTAAATCTACCCTGGTGCAACTTGAGGCCGTTTCCTTTTGTCCTGTCACTTGTTGTCTGGGATTAACTTCAGTCAGTACTCTGATTCTTTAGCTAGCACTAATATGGTGTTTCAGTCACGGTGTATATGCCATTTGCTTAAAGCTGCCTTTTTTTTCATTTGCAGTATAAAGATCCAGGGCCGGGTGGCATTTTGCTCCCACGGCTGCGAAGCCATCGTTGACTCAGGCACTTCTCTTATCACTGGCCCCTCTTCACAAATCAGGCGATTGCAGGAATATATTGGGGCAAGTCCATCGAATACTGGAGAGGTAAAAACTGTACAGCCAGAAAACAGCTAGAGAGGAAGAGAAACTGGTGTTTGATGCAAAGAGTTGGAAAATAACCTAAATGATTGCTTAGACAGGTGCCAGTGAAAACCTTGTTTTCAGGACAGCACAGAACTCTGAGCCAAGCTGCTTTTGACCTATATGCCTTGTCTCAACTCTCCTCCCAAGTGTTCACCTCCTCTTCTGTACTGGTGTGTGAGGAAATAATGGGGACAACTGTTTGAGGAATCGATCTATACTCTGCATGAGAGATAATTTTCTTTTGGAAGCTCAGAGGACTTTCGAGGTCTCCAGCTCTAGCTGTTGGCTCTCCCAAGCCAGGAGGGATTTGGTGCTGACGGCCAGCTATGTCAGCATCAAATGGAAAGGGAATGGTATTTTAATGACAGCCCCACAGTGGCTTCACTGACAGGACCTCTCACTGTCAGCTTTCAGTGGAGCAGTTGGTGTCGTGCCAGAGCTCCTGGGAGGGATGTACATCAGTATCACTCACAATGCTGGCTCCTTGCAGATGAGTCACAGGGTACAGGACAAGGCTTGCTGTCTCTTACTCTTCCTCCTGAACCTTATTCCTCTGACCTCTTGCTGGTTCTCCTTTCTTCCCTGCTTCTGCCTCTTGCATCTCCCTTGCTGACACTCCTCACCCCTCCTTCCTGTCCCTGCCTCCAGGAAAAGAGCAGCTTATTTCTACCATGCCTGATTGCTGGCCCTTGGCTGACTCCCACAGGTCACTGGCACGTTACCACAGCTCCAGTGCTCAAGGAAAGCTGCCGTGTATGGCTTCTGTTAACTTTGCATTTCACAGAATATTCTGAATTGGAAGGGACCCACAAGGATCATCAAGTCCAACTCTCAGGTGAATGGCCCATACAGAGATCAAACCCACAACCTTGGTGTTATCAGCACCATGTTCTAACCAACTGAACTAATCTCAATTTGTCTTCATCCTGACATAAAACTGCTCTTGGAAGAAAATTGAGAGTATTACAAGTGCCCAGTGCACTGGACAAAGAGCAAAGACAAAAGCGGACTCTGAATCCACTTTCATTTGTAAGAGGAGGAGTTGCAGTGACATCTGTGTAACTCTTGAGGCTCCTGATTCTTTCTCAATCAAACCTTTAATCTTGATTTTGTTCAAATTTTTAGATACATGCCAAAGAGTATGCTGTGATAACAAGTTGGTTTTATAATGGCTCATGCTAATGAACATAGATAAAATATGTATTTCCAATGTGCTTACACTAGCCTGATACAAACAAGGAATGGGTCATTGCTGTGTAAGTTCATATACACCAGTGCTGACATAAGAACACTCAGCTGGCATCTCAGATTCTGTCAAAAAACATCCTGAAAACAAGACTTTCTATGACTGATTTTTAGCAATCATAGACAGACTGCACATATTGGCTCAAATTTATCCCAGTAAGAGTGAGTTTATCCATCCAGAATTTTACCAGAACTTTCATCTCTTTTCAGCAAGGATTGATTTGTTCTGGATGTAGTATTCTGTAACAGCCATGTAAAAGAATTATGTCTCACTTCTTGTATCCTATAAATAATTTTGCTGGCTTTTTTTACCCTTGTCCTCTGTATCCCATGATTTGTTTTGTTCTAATGGTATGACACCTGGTAAGTGTACACAAGATGTAGGGTTATGCTTTCATAAACCAGATTAAAAACCAGCAAAAAGCAGATTCTTCCTTCTAGGAAGCCTCTAAAACAGTGACTTTAAACACTACAGTTTACAGCAAAGATTCCTCTGGGACTTGGAGCATTCTGCAGAGCCATTTCACACACCAGTTGTTTCATGAAATAACTAGAAAGGCCAGGAAATTGTCTTCTCTGTTACTGCAAGTGAATGTATTATTTATGGAAATTAATGACCATCCCAGAGTTTAGTCTTTCTACTCTTTAAATCCCACCCGAGGGCAAAGTATAAGTAAAGTATAAAGTGCTGTATTCCTCACTAGCTTTTTTTCCCTAAAGCGATGGTATTATGGGAGGACCTGGGGTGAACTGCAGCCATAGAGTGCTTGCTCTGGCTGGAGCAGCTCCCTCTACCCTGTCAACGCCAGAGCATTGGAGAGGTTTTGCCCAGCAGACCTTGCTGATGTAGGCTTGCTGGGGCTCACACAGTTTTGCCTTTGAGTTGCACAGGGAGGATATCAGAGGCCCCTTCACCTCCTTCCTTTTGGGACTTGCAAGGATTTTCATCAGCCCTGGGTCCCTAGGGTGCAGTGGTTTGGGTGCTGGGCTGCTTTGACCAAGTACAGGAAAGCTGGAGGGCAGTGTGAGGCTGTAAGTCAGCCTGATGCTGTTTCTCTGTCGTAAATTCACTATTACCTACGCCAAAAGCCTTGAATTCAAAGGGCAATACTTAAAGAAAGACAAAGCGATCCCATCTCAGGCAGCGCATCGTGTCCAGTTTCTCGTAGACTGCAGAAGACTGTCGAGCTTGCCTCACATAAGCTTCACGATCGGGCACCGCGAGTACAAGCTGACAGCAGAGCAGTACATCATAAAGGTGCGTGTCCGCAGCCTCCCCGCTCCCTGGTCCTCACTCCCTGGGCTGGGCAGGGAGCAGGCTGCTGCAGGGACATGTGCTTTCCCTTCCAGGAGTCCATTGATGACCAAACCTTCTGCATGAGCGGCTTTCAGTCTCTCGACATCCCCACTCGCACTGGCTCACTCTGGATTTTAGGAGATGTCTTCATGTCTGCATTTTACTGCATTTTTGACCGTGGGAATGACAGAGTGGGATTTGCAAAAGCTGTTCACAGGAAGGATTACTACTGAGCCATAATAACATTCATTCTGTCTTAAGCTAATGTAATGATCTTCAACACATGTGTGAAGAAGAGCTTTTACTGAAACTCTGGACCTAAATGCACGTTATGTTGTCCCCCTCCAGGTTTTTAGGACTTTGCAGTGATCCTTGTCCCAGATGATATAGTTTGGTTAAATATCTATATGTTTACAGCTGAGAAACAATTTTTCCTGAGTAATTCATGGACACTACAGCTCTCAGGATAAAGCACCAGAGCAGTTCAGCACTCAGATTTGTGAAAGATCAGGAAGAATAAAAATGCTGAACTGTGCCAGGCTGAAAAGATAGCAGCTATGAGTGGGCAAAACTAATCCTAGTCCTGCCTGATCTGGCTATCCTTTTTTAATTCTTGTGTGCTAGTTTCCATGTAATTTCCTACAACTTTCCTTTCTGTCATCATTTTCCATGGTTTGGGTTTTGTTCAACTTCGTTTCCTGAGTGCATGGAAATTCTCTTTAAATTAGCTTGCTCCAACCAGCTTATATAAAAGGGAATTTGACTGATGCCTGTGTGGCCACTAATTTCGACTACTGTTCCTTGCACAATTTCCTGCTCCTTACACCACGTCTCAAACCTGCTTTTTCTGGGGTTCATTATGCCTTGATAATTCTTCTTTCTTGGGTCTCGGCATTTGACATCTGCACCTTAGGTCAGATGCTGCTTTTAGCGCCTGACTCCTCTGCCCCTCAGTGGTGTGAACAGCTGGAGCAGCATCTATTCACATTAGAAAACCCAGACTGCAGCCCGGGCACAGGGATACCACAGTGTTCCTCCACCTCAGATGAGTTGTGGGACCTGTGCACCAGCACTACACATCTACTGCCCCTTGCTCAGCCACTTCTTGTCAGCAGCAGCAGCAGTTTCAGGTGAAACAGCCACAGGTAGCTGCGCTGATTTGGCAAAAGATTCGCCTAAATTATACCCACTGGAGTATTTGTTTGGATTGCTAAAGCTGATGACGCCCCCATACACATGAATAAAACTTAACCAAACAAAATCTGCTTTGATCTTAGTGCTGTTTCAGTTACATTTTATGTTTCTTTTCAGTGGTTCCAGTGCTGGGAGGAAGGGGAGTTGAGGGTGGAACAACAGTTGAAAATTCAGGTTGCTCTGTGTCCTGGAGGAAAAAAAATGTGATGCATTGGCATATTGGTGCTGCTTGTATCTTCCTAAAGCCAGAAAATGCCTGCAGTCCCAGCCATGTGCACTGGGCACCTCCCCAGCAGGGCAGAGCCAAGGGGAGACGGAGCCTGGCCCCATGGTGGCATCGCTGGGACAGAGGTTGGTGGCCCCCAGGGACTTGCTGCTGCTCTCTGTCTGGATGTGCCTGGCACAGACCACAAGCAACGTCCATTGCTGGCCTTGGCAGTATCACAATCACAGCCCCTTAGATTTTAAGTTTTCAGTTGTAAGACTCAATAAGTATTACAAACACAGGACCTTTTTCCTGTAGGTATCTCTGAAATACTGATCTTGCCTTCCAGTATGAAACACTCCTTCTCTCTGGTGCCTGTTTTCATGACTCTCTATTTGCAGCCACATTGTGTTACACATTTGGCATCCAGGCTGTCAACCTCTAGCAAAGGAGACTCTGCTGCCAGCTGTCTCTTTCTGCAGACAAGATTGAGCTGTGTGAAGTTACCGTGTATTTCAGGCCAATCTTGCCTTGATTCCCCTTTGTCCATGTCACTCTTAAAGAACGGATTGACCATGAGCAAACTTATTTGTCTAGAAAATGTCATTTGTTCGATCATGAACCAAGACAAACAAACATCTATAAAGCTCCATCCCTCTTTTAACAGCAGCAGGGTATTTTTGTTTTCTCTATTATGCAGCAGACTTAACACTCTGGTACATTTTCATTATATATAAAATACGTACGTGTTCCTCAAATATGAGTTTGCAGCCGGAGTTAGAGATCTGCTATTTATGACAGAAGATTTTAAGGGTGTTAGGACATGTCCCTGCAGCCAGTCGGTCCCAGCACTGACATCTTGGCTTTATGAATTCCAGCGCAGAGCGTGAACACATCCTAGAAACAGGTGGAAAGTCAGGCAGCATGCACAGGGACTAGCCCTCTCTTTGTTCTGATATATCTGATCCTGCTCAAGATTAACACCGTTGGATGGGAGCAAACTGCTGCTCTGACCTACTTGTCTGTCCTGGCCCTCTTCTATCCTTTTCCAGCTTTGCCAGCTTCTGTAAGTCTGCCCTGCTGTTCCTGGTAGACATCAAGTTGATTTGCATGATAGGTCAATCCCTTGCCAGAAGTGCTTCTTGAGAGTTCAGTACAACCAAGACGATGTTGTTTCTCAAAGTGCCTTTATTCATGCAATAATTTGACATTGCTTATACCTGTGAACATTAATTGTAGATTGTTGGGTTTGCTAAAATAGTCCATTTACCATGCTAAGGCAAATAGTTTACTGAGTGAAGTGCCTAAGAGAGCACATAATCCCAAAAGAGAATTTAATACAAATCAGAGTCTACTGGTGTTTGCAAAAGTGATATAACAGACTAAATGAGGGGAGCAAATTTTTCTGGTAACTCATCCCAGCACTAGCTTCTTAAGAAGCAATGAACAGAATACTGTAGCTGGCCTGGAGCTGGCCCGCTCTGTGAAATGCTGGTTGTGTATTCCAGATTGCATTGCGTGACTTCAGAGCTGTAATTCCTAATTTAGTATGCATCTACATGTGTAATAGACACCTCTGTGGGGCTTAACTGAAGCTCTTACCTACCTAATGGCTGTGGTGTGGCCACCCTTAGCCTCCATCAAATAATGAACACGGTTGCAGGGCCAGGGAGTGCAGGCAGAGTGAGTGGGAGAGGTAGCGTTGCTGATCAGATGTACAATGCCCCGGTGGAAAGCAGCAGTGTGCATCCTAGGCAGTGGCCAGGCAGAGAAGATGAGCAGAGCTGGATGATGAGAAGCTGGGAATGCTTTTCACACTCAGCAGTGCTGGGATGAAACAAGCTGATGTCTGGGTTGGGGACAAAGAGCACTTTGGTCCAATACCTTAAGGCCTGGTGGAAGCTGTGTGAAGGATTAGAGTGAGGAGGTATGGTGGGACTGGACTCTCAGAGCAGATTTGTGGCGGACACTTAGGAGTCATCTCTAATTTCTGGCTTAAATTCCCTTAGAGCGTGAAGCACAGTTCCTCAAGCTTGTGTACTGTGAGGAGAGAGCTAGATAATGGGCCAGGCTTCCTTCACAGCTGCTGAAAACCCTTCCTAGACGTGCACGGCTGGGAGGAGTATGGCCTAACTCCCCAGGAACTTGTATTGCTCTCCTGACAAAGAGCTATAGAGGAGAGCAGCAGTTACTTCTACTTTGTTTCTAGCTGTGTGGCTGGAGCTGTCTGGCTATCCTTAAAATGTATTGTTTATACTTAAAATTTGCCATTTATTTAAGTTAAGCTCATTGGTAAATTAAGTTCCTTGACAGTTGCGGATGCAATTAAATTGAGAAACATTGAATTGAAAAGTGTGGCTTCAGCTACGAGAAGAAAGAGGGAATTGGGAGGAAAAAGGGAATGCTTCCAGAAGTCGGGTGAGGGCCATTCAGAAAATTGGACTGCTAGGCTAAGGTGCTGTTTATTTCTATATAATTTCACTCCACAGAGTTTCTCATTTTGTTGGTCAAATCTGAACATAGCAACCTGAATTGCCTGAAGACTTGTTGAGGAGTGGCAAGGGTGAGGTTGCACCAGAACGCCTGACTCCAAACTGTGATCAAACTTCAATAAGCTGCTGTCAGACAGCAGTGTCACCTCATCTCGTGGTGTGAAGAAATCCTTCCATAAGTGCCTGGCAAATCTGCACTTGGCTTTTCCGCATAACCGGAATTCACGTAATATGAGTTTAAACAGTGCTTCCTTGGGCCAAGTGTCCTCTGCTTCCTAAACCGATTGGATACACGTGTTTTTGTCTAGCGTCTTTGGAGGATTTGAGAGTGTGGCTCTGCTCACACCATGCCTAATATACAGCAGCAGGAGCCAATTTCCAGACTGAAATAAAGCTGGAAGAAGTACAGGTGGGGAGGGTGGTTGATTTTTGTTCAAAGCCTACCCAGGTGAGGTAGAGTCCTGCTGTATGTGATAGCCTGCTAGAAGGGCTCCTCACCTAAGTTGTTGGCTGTAGGAGCAGGAGCAGGCAGGTCTGTTCATTCCCTTCCCAGCTTCAGGGAGTCCTAAAGTCTCCCAGGAGCCACTGGTGTTACCAGTTACCATGGCAGAGAGGCTGGTCTGTTTTCTGAAGTGCAACCTTCTGAGCAAGAGAGCCGGGTGGACTTGCTGTCCATGCAGTCCGTACTGCTTCTGCTGGCTGTAGCAGACTCATAACTTTTGGTCTCCCCCTCTCTCTGTCCTTTCCAGTCCCTGAGCTCCCTTGTCTCTCCCTTGTCTCGGAAGACCCCCTACTTGGATACTCACTTGTGGGAGAATGCTGGCAACACGCTCCAGACTGCAGTTTTGTAAATATGGGTGAGAGCTAAAACCAAGGTGCTGTGGCTGCTTTCCTGGCCTGCTTTGAGACATCTTGCAGGAGTGATAGCTAAAAGGCCAGGTCACGACCAGGAGGTTTAGGGAGGTGGCTGGGTCACCCCTGGAGTAGCAGGAGCCACCTAATGCTGGCTCAGGTTTGGGTTAATTAAGAATGTGTGTGGTACATCTGGGAAGCATGGGAATGGGAGAGAGGTTTAGGAAGTGGAGAACAATTTTGCTAGCAGTTATGGACCACTCCATTGTCTGCCTGGGATCACTACAGCCTCTGCACTTCCAGCTGAAGATGTCCACAAGAGCGGAGCCCTAAACTTAGTTGCACCTGCAGCTCTATCACCTCTTGAGAGAGTGCTGCAGCCCTGTCATCACTAGGGAGGCCGCCTGGGAGCCTAATTTTACAATAACCTGTCACTGGGTATGCCACATATGTGCTCCAAGGCTCACACATCCCATGCCCAGCTCATCAGCTGTTTTGCACCTTCCATTTCTTAAAATGAAATTAAACATTTAATCCTTTTATTTTTTCCACTCTTTAGTGGAATAGCTTCATCAGGAGTGGGGCAGGATACTGTCCTACACAAATGAGGGGCCTGATTTTTCAAGTGTTCCTCCAGGCAGTGAGAGATGGTGGGCTGAATCTCTCCAGGCTGAGAAGGGAATTGAGCCCACATCTTGCCTTTGAACCATTTGAGTAGAAACTGAAACTGTTGGTGGACCTTACAGGGATATCATGGACCTTAAGCTGATGGACCAGACAAAGGCAGCAGAGTTCAGTGTGTATCCAAAGTGGACAGAACCATACCCACTCTTCTGATAACCCTAGTGTTTCCTCTAGTTATGTCTACATAGTTCACTGCCATATACATCCTGAGGCTCCCAGTTCTCCCTGTAAACGTATTTCCCACAGGGTCATAGATTTCAAGCCAGTGACCAAGTGGCTTAAAGTATGTCACCACAATGCCTCCTATTTAGGTGCCCAAATCCTCTGTTGGATCTTGGTCACGACTCGTCTGAGTAGTGAGTCTGCCCTTCAGCACTTCAGCAAATTTGTGTGAGAACCATGTTTAAGAGAAGACAAGAAGTTCAGCCAAACCCAGAGTAAGAATGGTCAAAGTTTTCTTTCACTTTCCTCATTAGAAAATTCTACTATGGCTGTTTCTTTACTGTCCAGGTTTTCCCATAAGTCCTGCATCTCAAATGTTTGTGCAGCAGAAGCTGAAGTAACATTTTTTCCATCACTGGATGTCCTTTGTTGTGAAGTTGTCCCAGAATCTGTTGAAGGTGGTGCAGCATCATCATTTGATGCTGTATTAGGACTATGGAAGCTTGGTAAACTCCATCGCTGAAGGTTTCTCTCATGATCTGTTATGAGACCAGCTATGTTACTGACCTGGGACTCATGTTTGGACTGTCCTATCACACTAGGAAGTGACTGATGCATCTCTGAACTTGAGAGGTATGGAGTCATTTCTGGGGGGAAAAAGTGTTGGTTCAGAAGAGCCATGTTTGCCTCAGCTAGGATCCTTTGGAGCTTCTCTTCTGGCATGCTTGCGGAGCGCTCTGTTGGCGGGTCTGGTTCGTCTGGCACATCAGGTTCAATCTCCTTGGCTTCAGAGATGATGACCTCAGGAACCAGCCTGGTTGTCTCAGATGAGGTGTCGGTGTCACTGTCACCAAACTGTGCCTCGTTCCTTGAGGTTTCTGTTATGGGTCCTAGCTCTCGGCTACCATGAAGTCTGTTACTCCTGGTAACTCCTTCATGTTTCTTCTTGAAGCTTGAGGTAGAGTGCCTCCCTCTCGTGTGCATTTCCTGCAGCCGCCTGATGTGCCCCTTTTCATCTGCTGGGAAAAACACCGAATTCTCACTCGTCTGCCGACTGTAGCGATGGTGAGTCGGGTATGAAGGAGTCTCATGGACGCTGAGAAACCTCTTGACTCTCCTCAAAACCGAATGCTGTCTCTGGTGTTTCTCCTCTTCCCAAGGCCACTCTTCCCCATAGAGGAATTCAGTATCAGCCAGCCTGCCAAATAAAGCCAGGTAGTAGATGTCACTTAAATATGGGAAGCATTGGGTTTCTATGCACGTATATACCCCTGTCTCAGACATAGGAACAAAGGCATGGGAACCAAGGCCCTAATGTGTCCCCAAAGAAAAGCATGAAAAGGATGAGGGTGCCAGGAAAGTGTGTCTGTGCTTTTGAATCAGCCAGATCACACAGAGAACTTTCCACATCTAGATGTCTCTTCTTCTAAGGACCAGGCTGGGAGGGCATCCAGCCAGGCATCTGGCACCATTTCATATTTGAGATGCAGCCTTCTGAGGCAGCTCCACATGGTTAGGCTTGTGCTAAGGGTGAGGGAAAGGGCAGAAAGGAGTCCTACTCAGTGCTGTAGTTACTTTTTCAGGAGAATCCTTCAGGCAAAAATAACAACAGTGAAAAAGCTACTGCTGGAAACAGACGACAACAGTTTCAAAAAATGTTGAAATTACTCAGATGGCCAAATCTCACTTACTTCTGGGGCATGAGAGTGTGTCTGAAGGTCTCACCTGTACCTGGTACTCTTCTGCAGCACAGCCTTGGTGCTTCATGTGAACACCTATTGCTGCACGTGCCAGTCGATTCAGTACACGTCACTGACTCAGGGCAGCCTGGACAAGCCAGACTGGCCCAGTTACCTGTCCTAAGGACAAGAATGGCAAAGGGATGTGGGCCAAATCTGAGGCAAGGAGCACAGGCAGGCAACACTAACCTGGAGGGACAGAGGAGCTTCCTCCAGCATTTGCGAAGATCATAGAATGGTTTGTGTTGGAAGGGACCTTTAGAGGCATCTAATCCAACCTCCCTGCAATGAGCAGGGACACTTTCAACTAGATCAGGTTGCTCATTGCCCCATCCAACCTGGCCTTGAATATTTCCAGGAGTGGGACATCTACCACCTCTTTGGGCAAACTGTTCCAGATGTTAGCTTGAGGTGACTGAAGAAGACTTTGGATGTAGGCTCAGATTTTATATATTTGCTTTGGACTTGGAAGAATTTTTGGGGCTTGTTTTTGAAGTTTGCGTAAGAACTATCCATTATTTTTAGAGATATGAACAGAGAAACGGTTCAGATAAGAAGATAATTAATAAAAAGTCAACACATCAGAGCAGTTTGCATTCCACAGGGGCTATCAGGGAGCTACTTTTCATTCACTCCTTCCTTAATTTTTTGTGTGGAGTACTTCTTATTAAAAAATTGTTTGCAGACTTAATTATATTTCTACTTTGCCACCTTTTCCCCCTAGAAATTGCCTTAAAATAAATTATATTCTATTCATTTTTCTTCTTTACTTTTTTTACTTTCTTCTTTACTTTTCTTCTTGCCATTTTATAGTTTTTCCATAAGGAAATAACTTCTGAAAAGGCTGTGTGTGGTAAAAGGAACTCATAAACCATTGTTCTTTGTAGTAGAATGCATGCAAAAATGAAAAAATAAGAGGAACAAAAACGAGAAAACCACAATTTTGAGGCTAAATGAAACAAAAAATTAAAGGCATTTTATTTTGATAAAGGTGGGAAATGATGGGAAAATTGTAAATATCTTGAGATAATTTTTAAAGTTAAAAAACCAGCTTCTGTAAAGTTTTAAAAATGATTTTCAGATAAGAACATCTACTTGCCTGGTATTTTTTCAGGCATGATGGTATTTACACGTATTGACCTGTCTATATTACAGCATGTCACAAGTATTTAAACTAACAGCTTCTAAGCTAACTGGCCTACCAATGATTTCTCATATAGATCCTGACAATAGCGGGCAATCCCATACCCTCTATGTTTCTTTGTAACCATTGTTCTTTGTTGATCTCTGCAAATAAATCCTCTTCATACCTTCACAAAACCTGACAATTTCAACTTCCATGCCAGGATTATTAGTCAATGAAAAGTCATACAACATTTAAGATGATTTCTTGTTGATTTTCGCAAAAACCTAGACTGTTTTTAACTGTCATCTGCTAACTAAATGAATAAAGGAATAGCTATTTTGCTGACTGGGGATGCATTAAGAAGCTGTAGTAAAGAAAGCATTATTAAAAAAAAGTCAGTCACTGTCTTCAGGTATAATCCTGTGCTCAGAGACTATTAACAAACCCTCCCTGCAAACGTGCTCTATTTATTGACTATACAATTTAAGATATGCATACACAATTTGGATGATCACATGAACCACTGGAGACATCATCCCACCAACACCAGCCTGTCCACTCCCTCCTAATTTCTTTTCCCATTTCCATCTTCTCTGCTTACAGTATTTTCAGAGCCTGCATCCCTGCACTGACTGTCTGCCAAACAACAGGGGCTGTTGGGGTGGTGATCTTTCTGATGGCATTAAAGACCCTTAGTGCCACTCACCCCATTTCAATAGTTGATCCAAGAAATGAAGGAATACAGTAATCAGCAGCTGCTTTTGTGTAGGGTGGCCGGGCAGAGGTATCATTCCAGTAAATATCTTTCTCCATCCTTGGCAAGTTCATGTGCATCTCATCCACCGCCAGAAGTGAAACCTTAAATTTTTTTGGTATAAATCATGTCACTTTCAACATAGTGGAGTATATTATATAGTCTGCTTTTTACTCCCTGGGTCAACATTTGTTTCAGAAACCCTTTAAGCTGGGTATGATGGCCTGGGCATTAGGAAGAGACTCAGTTTTATAAAATAAACCCCCTATATCTGCCTATACTCATGAAAGCATAAATTTTATCATAACTTGAGTCTTCTGTACTGCAAAGGTATTTGTGCCAGGAAGAAGTCCTTCCCACATGTATAAGAAGTTAAATGTGATCTTTCATGTGCTATGGAAAGTCTCTGTAAAGTATTACACATGTGCTCCTTAAAATGTCCAGAGGTCAAGAATCTTTCTGATAGGCTTCATTGCCATTTTAAGACATTCTAAATCAAGTATGTGAACATCCTTCTAATAAATTTTACACAACAGGCTCTAAGGCACAGTAGCATGAGTATCCTGACGTGGTGCTAAGCCAGGGAGCATCTTTGCCAGTGTGAAGTATTTTCCCACTCTTGCACGTACCCGCATAGCTTACTTTGGTTACTTTGCTTAATTTGGTGGTTTGCTTGGCCCTTGCTCCCCCTAACTCCTGGGCTCTGCTTTGCTGAAGTGGAGTCCGACAGCAGCTCAGCCAGCCCTGTGCTCAGCCTCCCTCTGTGCAAGGGGAGCAGTGGATGCTGTGGGACCTCCCCAGGTCTCTGAGCTCCTTCACAGCACAACAGACAGGGCTCTTTGGGAATCAGGGGTAACTGCAATAAATCTGTACCCTTGTTATCTCACAGCTCCTGTGCTGACCACAGATACTGCCGTGGGTGGCAGCATCAGAACACAAATCATGGTACTGGCCCTGCTTATCAGTTCATGGCCCTGCTTGGTCTTTTTAGTATTTTTGATGCCTTTCTTTTTAAAGGAAGGTTCATATGCAATATTTTAATCTCAAGACATTCAGATTAACAAAATGTGTTCTTATCTATGTGGGAATGACTTTTGGATCTTGCAGGATTGACCTGCATTACATGTTTTTCCAGGCATGGAGTGGTATTATAATTCAAGGTCAGCTGTTTGCATATTTAGTCAGGCATTGTAAATGCCAAATACCAAAACCAAGATGAATTAGCTTGTGAAAACAAACTCTGTGGATCACAGCCACAGGTAATCCTGCAGTAAAAGAATATGTTTTGCTGGCTCTTGTTGCCCTGATTTGTTCCTCAATATAAGACATAGTATTAGATGTAATGAAAACCTATGGTAGAGTAAAGCTGGAAGTAGAAATAACAACAGCAACCTGTAAATTTCTATCGATGCACCAGTTAGTTTCAAAATCATCATCATCTTCTCCAAATGGATTAATGAGTTGTTCAGCGACCTGGAAAGAAAATGAGACAGTGAAGAGAGGTTGGCATGTGATGTCAGGACTATTGCTGCAGAGAAAGCAGGATTGGATTTTTCTCTCTCTCCCTGCCTGTCACTTGCAATCATAGCTTGAGCTCCTGTGTGATGGTTCTTTCAGCCCAGCAAAGGAACAGCTTGCTTTCACTATAGATTCATCTCTCTGTGCCTCGCTGGTGCCGTCAATCACAGTTGTCAGCGCTGGCCTACTGGGAACCGAGACATGTCTGGACCAAGGCAATTGTCACATCCAACAGTCATCACCTTTCCTTACTGTTGTCTTTGGCTCATTTAAATGAACGGTTTAGCAGCTAGAGGTTCTGTTACTGCACTACTGTCTGCAATAGTCCACCACTCCATGGGGTCAGTGTTCCCAAGCCTTGCAACTGGAGTCTGCTGGAGGGAGTAGAGCTCGTCTCTCCACCTCAGCCCTCAGCCCCTGCTTCTTTATCAGCATTAACCCTGATGGAAACCTTCTAAGGCTTTTGAGGAAAAGGAACCCACCAAAAACCTTGACTCAAGTCAACTCTGTGCATCACGCTAGCCAAATCCAAGAGACAGAATCTGAGTCTGTTCTTTAATTCAGCCTGCTGGCTTGGGTTTCTGTACCTGAAGTGGTTGAAACTGCAGGGCAGAAGCTCATCCTGTGGAGGATGCAGTCAAACAGTGAGCTGTTTGACACATTTGTGGTGAGGCACTTTAGTCTGGGAACTAGTCTGGAAAGGGAACCCTCTCTGGCTGCCCATACCCAGTGAAAAAAACCCCAGAGACTGCTCCCCACCCCCCTGATCACTAAAGTACATTGTGTGGGGAATAAGCACATAGCTGCTGACAGAGGAAAAAAAAGATTAAATAGAAAAATTAAAAAAAAAATTTTAGGAAATTCAAACTGCTTCTCTATTTCCTAGTTTCTTGGTACACTGATCTAAAATATCCTCTCCCCTCCATGCTTGTCTCCTTCTGTTTATCTTTTTAAGCCCTGGTTTTGAAGCTGATCACATTCTTGATAACCCTTCCAAGCCTTCCTTGTCGTCACCAGGGCCATGCACAGGAGCATCAGTCAGGCCCTTGGATTAATGTGGATATGGGTAAAGCAACTGTATGATTAAACAGTCCTGTTCATTAACCTCACTTTGGACAGCTATGACCTAAATAACTTACAGCTGTAAGGCGGTTGCTCCCTGGATATTTTTCCTACGTGTCTCTAGGTTGTACCTGTGGGTAAGCACTTGCTGACTCTCCGAGGCCACCACTTCCCAGGCCAGCACTGGCACAACAAAAGAACTGCTGAGTAGATTAACACTACAAGACACCTGTAAGGCGGGAGGAATGAAAGGAGACAGGGGTCACCTCTGCCTACACTCATTGACATGGTATTAAATTTTGGGTACAGCTATGAAAGTGCTGCAATAGGGAGGAACCAGAACAGTCTGTGTTGTGGCTCTCTAGGGAAGAAAAATCCACCATAAAACCTATCACATGAGCTTAAAAAAGTGAGAAGGACTGGGACAGAGCAAACAGCAATGGTGGCCTTTTTTTTGGCTGACCTGGTCCTGGCATGTGAGACATGACTTTCTTCTCCAGAAAGGAATGTAGTGCTGAACAACTAAACTCTGTATTTGGACAGTCCATCTGTCCCTGTAATGAAAATGGGGATTTAGAAGTGTCTCATGTAATGGGAAACTTTGGCCCTGTATTATAGGTATAACAGACCAGGCTTGAGGCCAAGGAATGAGCTCAGTTTACCCATTATTTCTGAGGAATTGCCAAGTTACTGGAAGTCAATATCTCAGGGCCCTTTTTGCTGCCTGGCAGCCAAAGTCCAACATGCTCAGCAGGAAACTGGCTGTAACCTTCAAGACAAAAATATCCTGACTCGGGGCACTAAAGGTTTGGATGAACCTCCAGTCTGAGGAAATACTGCTGATACTAAATTAACTTTTTAAAACTTCTTCTCCTCCTCCCTTTCATTTCCTTCTGCAGAAGATTTTTCAGTTACAATGGCATCTCATACCTGCCATAGCCAGGAGTTGGCTGGAAGCCCTGAGCCTAACTGGAAGAGATGCTATTAACATCCTTGGGTGCTGAAGAAGAAAAACCCATTTCCCCTCAGGAGCACCAGCAGGGCGGTCAAGAGGAACAGCTTACAGTTCTTAACCCTCTACTACAACCCTGGAGGACACTGCCTAGAGATAAAACCTCACTTTTCTCCAGGAGAAGTTGCTACCTTCACTGTACCAGCCCTCCTTCCTCTCTCCTACTCCCACCCAGGCTGGTCCCTCTGCAGCAAAATCTTTTTTTCTCCCAATTTCCTAGGACACAAGATTAGAGGAGCTTGTCCTGTATGCGCTTTACTTTTCCTCACAACCTGCCAGCTTGGTGTGCTGCCTTCTCTACTCTGCCCGTTGGGGTCGGCTGTGGCAAGGCATCTCTAAAATTGGCCAACTTTGTTCGATTTATATTCTAACAGAAAAATTAGCTCAATGTTTCCAGCCATGATTACTAAACACAAAAGGAAATCTAATGTGCATGGACCCCAACGTACCAATTTGCTTTTTATTTGAAACTTTTTTCCAGTTAGACTATCACAGAGGAGAGAACCACCTTGAATTACTCAACAATCAGACTGATTGTGATATGTTAGCCTGGCAGTCATCAATGAGCTGATGGGCAGCATCCAATTCCTCTATAACTCTTCTTTTTCATGAACATTTTTATGCAGCGGAGTTCTAGCCAATATTCTCTGTCACTCTTTCATAGCCCTCTGGAACTGGGGACTTTTAATTGCCTGCATCTGATGAGGTTAATAGCAGAATCTACTGGCTTTGATCATAAGAAGAAAGTATCATTCAGTCCCTTTCAGCTGATGCCAGGTCTGCAGCCATATTTCCCCATTGCAGAATGAAGTGGGAGAAAGGTTTTTTTTAATCTCTTTTCTGTTACTTTATAGTTCAAGTCCTGAGACCTGATTTTTGTAGGAGTAATACTCCCTTGGGGAGTTGTGGCTGCATTGGTGTTACTAAAATGGACTCTTTCAGATTCATGACCATTTCTTACCATACAGTCTGTCAGGTGGAATTACAAATGTATTGCATGATATTTCTATATGATCACAGAACACTTCAGGCTGAATTCATCTCTGGTGTAACTTTAGTATTCATTGGTGACTTTACATGTGTGTCACAGATCTGACACCTTGACCAGCCCCCCGGGGAGAGTTCCCCCATCACCTGTCCAGAAAGCTACTTTACCTTGAGCCATCCTGCGTAGAAGAAGAACTGCAACAGTGTGAAGATTGGAATGTAAATATCTAAGTCATGTCCCTGATACCCTTGGTCAGTATCCAAAAATTGGCGCCCTATCAGGCAGGCAAAGAAAAAAGTATAGACTGCGAGAGTAACGACCTGCAAAGAACAGAACTTCATTGAAATAATGGACTAATACAATCTTATGCATAAGGCAACACATACCCAAAGGCCATTGACTGCCTTTTGACATATAATTTATAAATCTGTAGGAGATACTGCAAATACAGAGGCCACAGGAATAATTATGACCAGGAAGAGCACTCAGGAAACATAAAAACATTTCAGTGCTTCCCTCCCCTCTTCCAAATTATGCAAGATCTTCAAAACATCTCTGCATTGAATATGCCTTAAATACTTAGTCAGGCCTCCATGATCCTGTGTGAGTGAACCAGTGCTCAATATCCCAGAGACCCAGGTTGAGACTACGAATGTTTTATACCATTAATGTTTTGTACCAAGCCCCCACTTTTATAGAAATTGTGTTTTGAATTTTCTACAGGATAATAGTTCAGTACCTGGGTATAGACCAGTGGAATTCCAACCCAGTCATAACCAAACAAAAGGCTACACCAGGACCGGTACTTATTCATCTCCTAAAAGGGAAAAAAAAAAACCCAACCAGCAAGAAACCACAGCAAAATAAAATTTCATGGGCTACAATTCTGAATTATAAATATTTTGTTACAGTTCATTTTTGCACATATAAAAGGATAGGGAGAAAATAAAGTATACTATTTATAAATTGATACTATAACTGTACCCAGCACCCCATTTGAATATTGACTTGGTTTATGGAGTTGGAGTGCTTAGCATACTTCGTATTTCTTCACAATTCATCTTCTGTTTCTATCTTATCCACAGTCTAGTGATACATGACAGAGAATATATTATATCATAAAAAGGATGTTTTACCACTTAATGAAATATTCAGGGAGATTATCTTCTCTGAAACTGATAATAAAATCTTCAAAATGCCAAATTATTTTCATTTCCCATATTTTTAGCAATGGAACAAGTACAAATTTAGAGTGATGTTACAATAATTTTTTACTCATCAATTTTTTGCTTCTCTCAGTACCTTCTAAGCCATATTAAAAAGAATCCCAGTGAACACTGCTGTGTGTGTTTAAGTGTACATTGGTACACAGAGAAAAGTGGGCTAAGTCCTGAGTAAGGTCATTTAGACGACATAGGAGACCTGTGCACACTAAATAAAATCAATTATATAAGTGAAAAGCTACATAGAAATTTCAGATTCATTTTTTGTAGATCTACTTTTTCTACTTACGTTCATCAGTGTCTGCAGATCCACACTGTCTCGAATTCTTCCCTCTTTTCGTGCCTTTGATGCCAAATTTCCAAACCAGATGAATGGGACCCAGTATTTCAGGTGGGGAGACTTAAGGTCATCAAAAAGTTTTCTTTCATATCTTGTCATAAAACCTGTTTACCAAAAAACCAAAACAACCTTCATTTATTCTGTGCTTCCAGTACTACTGATACTATAAATTCGGAATATGTTTCCATCTGTTTATGTAATATTTGCACAGAATATGCAAGCACAACTTATAATTCTAACTAGTAACCTCTTCTTTAAAAAAAACACAATAAAATTTTTTTTTCCAGGACGGATCTTGCTTGAAAGAAGTTCTTTATGCATTAATTACATATGCTAAATTCCTCTTTACCAATATAGGCAATAATTTACTATTACTGTGCTCTCATATCTAACCGCTGACATATGGCAGATACATAGAACACTAAGAATTGTACAAATGACTCTCTAGTTTCATATTCTACTTTCAGAAAAATAAGGAACTGGATATATCAGTCAAGAAACACTTTTCAGCAATGATGGCTTTCAGGAGCATTTCGACACACGTTGTAAGGGCAGTCACATGACCTTCTGATGCTGATAATTTTTTGTTAAATCTGCAAAGCAGTGAGCAAGCAACAGAGGATGCAAGTGCATGCATGAAACAGAGCCCAACGGAGAGCGTGCCTTCTGCCAGCGAAATACTTCCTGACAGATTGTTTGATGTTTTCTTTGGGGTTATGAAGGCATGCAAAGAGACGAAGAGGGAATCGTGCATAGAAATCCCGCCGCTAAGGGGACACCGGGCCAGGTGACACGCTGTGGGGCTGCAGGCTGACGCTGCTCTCTGCCCGGCAATTTGCCTTGCTGGGGCGCTGGGAAGGTATCGGGTTTCCTGAAGAGCTCCCCTGCCTCGTGAAGCCCTGCTTCCCCCTGCTGCAAGCAAGTCCAAGGTCACATAACAGGGGAGCCAGGGCTGTGTGTGACAAATCCTGCGCCAGAGCCAGTCTCTGCCTGGGACTGCCAGGGGAGCAGCTGGCTTTTGGAGCAACACCTCTACCCCCTTGGGGAAGAACGCTCTGCTCTGCTGGCCTCCTTCCACCCAGCCTTTGACGAAAACAACCTCAGAAAATTCACATTTTCCTTTGTCCAAATCCTGGATTTTCTGGTATTGGAGTAATCGTCATGTTTGGAGGATCTCAGTTTTTGCTCAGGCGTGTGACATCTATCGGGGGGGTATAAAGCTTCTTTTGTTGTGTTGACATTAGCTGTGACACAGGACAAAGTTAGCAACATGACAGCCCCAAAATAGGGGGCTCAGCCAACCAATTACAAGTTTGAATGCTGAAAATTCAGTAAGGGAATTGACAGTAGACTCCTAACTAATAACTAAGAATATGTCCATTATTGCTAACATTGCTAAAGATACATGAGACAGCAAACAAATAAATATATAGAAACTCAGTTGTGTTGCATAGAAATGTGAATTAAGTTAAAAGAGATTTGCTAAACACAGTGATCTTAAGTATTTTGTTGTTGAGGAAAATGTCACTATTGTACAGTTGGAACAAGCCTACACAGGAAGTATGAAATTCTGCAACTACTGAGAAGGAAGGCAATGATAGGACAGAAAATACTGTGGAAGAGGAAATAGCCAGCAGCAAGAGACAGTACTTGTGCAGTATCATAGAATTTCAGAACAGGATAAGATAAAGCTTTTAAAAGTTCCCTGGGCATTTTGCAGCCACCTCTCATAATCAACTTCACAGAAATAATCAGGCAACCAGACAAATTAACCTGTAAGTCATGACTCCTGACTCTTAAAATTCAGCCCTTCAAGCTGCCTTTAGTTTTTGTCCGGCCAGCCTGCTAATTACAGGACAGGAAAAGATGTTTCTGTCAGGCTGAAACAGACAGATAGAAAAACAAAAAAATGAGTCTGGAGTAAACACTGGATGCAAGTCACTTGGAGGCTCTGGAAAGATGCAGCCTGAGGGGGTCACAAAGAACAGCAAGGATCAGTTCAGATTTCCACTGAAACTGGGCACCTTTTGTTCAGGAAAGTTCAACAAAGTCTGCTTCTTTTAATTAAAAAGTTCAAATTGACATTAATTTTAAAGTGTTTGTGTAAATATTGATTAAATATTCTCTTTGATGAAAATTAATAATGCCCAATATTCTTATTGCAGAAAATACTAATTCTGGATTGCTCTTACTGCTGGCAATACATACAGTTCAGAATAGCTCACTGTTATTGCAGTGGTAAAGAAACACTTTATATTCCATCAAATATAGGGGAGGATATCAAACTTCAGTTATTAAAATTACATGGTTTCTAAATATGGTCATTTTTATTTAAGAGTACTTAAAGAATTAACCAAGAAACCCTATAAACAAGAACACTGGTTTTGACAAGCACTGGAAGACTGGAGCAGCTCCAGAAAATGGGAAATATTTGTCAAATATTGTGCCAAGATCTTGAAAAGGATGATCTAAGGAATGACAGGGCACTGAATCCTTGTGAAAGTATCAGAAGAGTGACATGGAGTGCAATCAATAAATAATCAAAGGACAGTGAACAGTGTCAGCCAAAGAGATCATACAGGAAAATTATTGATGAGAGCACAAGCCGGGCTGGAAAAAACCACTCATGCTCTCCCTTAAGTGATTCAAAGAGTATTCAGTTCTCCTGTCAAAACTCAGTGGTTTGAGACAAGACTGGTTCAGGGTACCCACATTAAATATTTTGAATACTAGTGGTTAGAGAAGAACAAAAATGATCAAGTGGATAAAAGTTTCATTTTCTGCTTCTGTGTTATGTGGGAAAGGGTTAATTTTGGAGCTTCCTTCCAGTAGACTATTTGGGACTGCAGTCTTAACCCATCCATAGGTATTCACGTTGCTGAGCTCACACCTCATGTTTCTATTCAATGTTTCCCATCAGCTCTTTTGGGGTGCTCTCTGCTCAGCTGCTCACTCATTACTCTGTTTTTTAAGTCTTGTGTTCTTGAGCATCCAACTTCCCTCTTGCACCTTGCAGCCAATAGGACTGCTATGCCCAGGACAGCTGCTAGGCATTTGACACTCATGGCATGTGTGCCCCAGCGCTCAGCATCGTAAAGGGGTGGATCTACGTTCATCTCCTGCCTACAGTTCCATGAAGAGTGTTAAAACATAAAAAAGAGTCAAGAGGAAGGTCCAGCACCCAAGATTGTAACCTATAGAGAGAGACCACAGCTGATGAAGCTTGAGTTTCATTCAAGCCTTTATGCAGTCTGCTAACAGGTAACTATGGAGAGAAAAATTATGTTTCCTTCTAATTAAAAAAATAACCCAAACCTATTACAAAATCCAGTGAATAGAAGATAACACTGTGCAAGTTCAGATTGAGAATAAACAGCAAGTTCACTGTTGTGAATATCTGTTCACCTAGGATACGGTGTAGTCTCCAGTATATCCATCTGAGTTTTAAATCTGGGCTGATTATATTCCTAGAAGGTATTACAGCTCAGTCAGAAATTGCAGCATGATAAAGGATGCTGCTAGCAAGCTTTTGTGCCTTGTGTTACGGATGAGTCACACTAGATTATTGTGGCACTGTTCTCAAATTTAAAATCTATGAATTTAAGCACTTCATTTGCTGAAAAAAGGAAGTGCGTAGCGATAGTTATGTCATGGCAGTTCTCAATTTGACAGCAAAATGCAAAATCATCACAAGTTGTTTCAATGATGACTGTGCTGTAAGTATCAGATTTGTGCTGTTCACGTTCATATCAAATGCCTCCCTCCCATGCAGTCTGATATGCAATGCCACAGGGAGCTAGGGAGAGGATGATTGCAGAGTATTTTCTAAGTCACTGGATGTTAACAGGAGCAAAATATACCCTGAAATGCTCGGTACTGCACCAATAAAAATTCTGCAGCACAATATGCATTAAAACCTACAAAATAAGTACTGAAATGCAGAGCTGACTACACTATCTACACTTATTTATATAAGTTTATAGCAGAAGATTTTTCACTGTTAAAAAAACCAACAATCAAAACTTGCTTTCCAGTCTACAATTTTGGTACAATGCTGTGACATTCTGTCTCTTTGGAACAGATTGTCTTTAGCAATAGGGAAGCAGAGCTGGATTAGCTGCCTGGAAATGTTGTAATTTTCCAGTGCGTAGTAGAAGCAGATTGCTGGGGAGAGTGACAGAAGCTTCCTTGACCTCTCACGGCTCAGGTAAACAGTTTTGTTGAACAGCACAAGGAAGAGAGCTTCAAAATTCAATGAATCCAACATAAATGGTTTGGGGGTTTTTTTCAGTAAGATTTTTTAATATCCAGAGCTTCTCACACATATTTGAAATGTGTATATGTATATACACACTGCATATTTTAACTTGCTACAACTTTGCTTACTAATCTCTGCCAAAGGAATAATTTTAAGAAATTCAAGACATTTAGTAGAAAACATGCCTTCTATTTGGAACAGATCCCCATATCTTTGCATTGCTGTTCTACCTCTGACACTGACCATGCCAGTCAGAAAGCACAGTGCCACACCTTGCCTTTAAATCCTGAGCAGTCAGTCCTTGATAGACAATCAAAGTGTTACACAACTGAACTCTCTTCACCATCATCACACTCACTGTGTTATTGAAAGAAACAGAAAACAAAGACATGTTTAATACTTAGTATATGTATCCTTGAAAAACTAAGCTTAAGGTAAGGTATTCAATTTAAAGTAAAAACCCTTGGGGCTGAGGGTTTTTTTGAGTAAATCACAACACTTAAAATGTGCAATCTATTTAAAATGCAGTCTACTTAAATAAAGATCGAGATAAAGCTGTACTTGTGAAGTGCCTGCAGAGATCTGTCTCTGATATGCCAGACCAAGTGATATCCCAGACATTGAGGCAATGCCATATAAAAAGTCACCATTCCTACTGCATCATACTGTATTGCAACTTCGTTATTTTTTGTGCTTTAGAGAGTGTTGTACCTGCTCCATACGCTGAGTGTTTGAGGCAAGCCTATTGCCTCCGTGGGGTCTGAAAGCAAATTCACATAAGAGTGTCAAAGTCGTTTGATTTCTATAGTGTTCCTAGATGAAGACTTTAAGAACATTAAAGATGCACTCTTAAGGTTACGTCATTTAAGTCACTAAGAAAAAGGTGATTGCTTTGACGTGGGTTAGTATGAGGCACACATGAGGGCCACAGGAAGGAAAAAATGAGGCTGGCTCCTTCCCTCCCTGAGCCCCCATCCCTGAGGGAAAGGAAAGCAATTTTGGGGAGGCAAAGTCCAGTACCTGCTCCTACCACATGGTCCATGGTGGGGAACCTTTTGTACACAGCCGTGCTGACAGAGCGAAAGATCAGCAGAGACGTTAAATTCACATAACGCATGAGAGTCCTCCTCAGCAAGCGCCCATACTCATCTCTGCCCTGGACACAGCTGGAGATGAGCAACATCAGACGATCTGGCCACGGCAAGTTCACAAACTGGTTCCACCAGCGATTCACCACCAAAGTAACATAGAAACCTGAGGGTTAGAAGGAAAAAAAGAGTACAGTGCCTATCAGGATTTCAGTTACTTTAATTTTAGTTTGCGGAGTATTGTTCATATCACTAAGCTGCTACATTTCCCAGAATAAATGCAATAAGCCATGTCAAAACCCAGGATGCAATAAATACTAATTATTTAATGGACATTGCAATGTAACAGTACGCTCCAGCTGAGTATCTCATACCCACGAACTTCCAAATTTCCTCTTCTGTAGTAAAACGTAGGGTGGATTTAGTTCATTGGAAGATCAAGTACAAGGTATCAGAGATATAGATAGACACATATAGATATGTGTCTAGATCTAGATATTTGGAAACCTTTTTTGTTAGTATATTAAGAACACGAGCATAAATGTTGATGTGACAAAAGCAACTTGAACTTGAGGAGACCTGTTGGAAGCGGATGATTTATTGTGAACCTCTAACATCCCATATGCCCCTCAGCTCTGAAATGCTTCCATGCACCAACATTCACAAAATGCCTGAGCAGAGAAAGAGTTGGAGAATAATTTCACACTTAACCGGTACTTACCAAGCACAAAAGTTACTGGGATTTGTTCAGCATATTTGTCACAGTAAATTGATAATTTTTCAAAGAATCGTTTTTGGCTACCTGTAAGAAAAAATCTGCAGCAAAAATAAAATGTATCTGTCCTTTCATAATATTCTGGCACTAGCTACTAAGTGCAAACACGTATAAATAATCAGATATGTGCACTGGGGAGCAGCCTTGGCTAATGTCTTAAAGTAAATTCTTAAAGGTAAAGGGCTGAACACTTTTGGCATGTATTAAAGAAGCTGGAGGAGACAACAGTATAATTCCCTGGTCTTTGTAGTTTTCTCAGGACTAATTTGACTGGCTTTACTAATTGGATTAATATGCCTGGAGAATCAGTTTGTTGTCCCATACAGACCAAAGATGATAGCAAGCTCTAAGTCTGCAAGTAGAGCTTACTCTCCTTTTTCAGAGTGGTACTTAATGCAAATGCTCAGGTCTGCTTGAACTGCAAAAGGTTACCAATCTAACTCCTCTGATTTGAAAATGTTACATTGTTGCAACAGATTTTTTATTCTTACTCCTGTGAAATTTTTCTTTTCCACAAGATTAAAATACAACTGTATTTATTTGGCAATGAGGAAAATATTCACCAAATGATAGCAAATGGACCATGGTAGTAGCTTCTGCCCGGGGGAAAAGGTGTCTAATGAAATACAACAAAATTCAGTATAATTTTTTTATTTGTATGGGTGAGTATTACAGTTATTCTTTGATTTCTTATAAAAGGAACATATAACAACTATTTGGTGGATTTTGCTTACAATTGTGCAATAAAAACTGGAGCACTTACAGAAAGCTTTCTGTGGTGTATTTACCATGGTCTTCAATTGCCTGACCTTTCAGTAAAACAGATTAATTTAAATAACTGTGAGGCTTTGGTGTTTCTTTACATATTAATGCTAAAATTTTCTTTCTTTGTTTACAGGTATAAATTACTGACCAAAAAGTAGTGATTAATCAGCTCATTTTTTCCCTTGCTTCCAATAAAAAGCAGAGATCTAATTACAGATCACTGTAAGAACTGAACCATAATTTTGATACTCCTATGTAATGTACTTCATCAATTTGAAGTTTCACTGTACTAATTGATGCATTGCATCTGTCATACGATGTTTAATTCACACCTTGGTAGAAAAAGCAATTCTTCTTCTAATGTGTTCCTCCCAGGTGCTGGGTGACACACAGATAATGACCATGTCTGGCTTCCATACAGTTTTCCTTGGTTCTTTGCAAGCTTAAAAATCAAGTTTGCATGCCTTCCTAGTTTTAAGCAAAAACTTTGCTTTTCCTGGCTACATAACTTCACTGTAAAATTATTACCTCTCAAGATTGTTAAATTCCCACCAAGCAACCAAAGACAGGGTTCTGCAGGGAGAACAAAAGGTCTATACCTATGATTTAAAGCAGGGAGGCACACTCACAACTGACAGCTCACTGTCAGAATGACAAAAGCTGTGTAACCTAGGCTAGCTCTGAGTTTTTATTTAGTCTAACTTCAGCAGGATGGTTGCTCAATGCCAGGCTAGAAGTACAATCAGCTAAATATGACAAACAGTATTCACACCCTACACACTTCCTCTGGAACCTTAAAGTAAACATGGAAAAGTAAGCACATTAGAAAATGTCAAAGGAAAAGACAATAAATAAATAGTAACTTCCCCCCATCATTCATCAGCCTAACACTAGGAAGTCTGAAACTTCACTATAACATTTAATGAGATGTGAATTGGAAAGAGTGTACCTGTATAATACACTTATCGCTGTGTAAAGAGTAGCAAAAACAATAAATTCTCTGTACAGCAATTTGTAGATGCTGCCTTTCCACCTTAGGAGTAATCTGTGAAATCCAAAGAAAGTGGCATTTGCTACTTTGCTGGAATAAGTGACTGTCATCGTCGTGGTAGGCTGGGCCTAGAAACAGTAGAAGAGAAGCAGGACACCAACAACATTTTAGACAGCGTATCCTAACCTGAATGTACCCTTGTATAGATAGATACAAGGATATACATGTAAATTTAAATATATAATAGTATGTGTACATAAATACATGGTGTTTGTATTAATATATATATAGAAAGAGAAGGAAAAATAAAAATCTTGCAGTTAAAAGCCATGTTGAGACCTGCAGATTGACTGATGCTGTATTTGGGCTTTACATCAATGACCACCCAAACCCAGCAGTTAGCACTGAATGTGGCCACCTTTCTGGGTGGCAGTGGCAAGGAGATGTTACACCTCTGAAGTCTCTGCTTACTCTCAGTTTGCTCTACTCTAGTGTGAGCAAAGAATAGGAAGAAAATTTGCTTGAAATTTTTTTCAAAACTTTTCAGCTTCTTGGTAAGAGAAGTAAAGCTAAATTCCACAAATGCACGTACATCCCCAGCCAGTATTTTTAGCTGGCTCTGCTAATTATAATCATTGAAAAACCAAATGAGATTTGGAGACTGCCTCTTTCATTAACAGTTACAACAGCAGCTGAAATCAGCTGGGGAACGCTGTTATTTCTCTCCTTGGCAGCTAGACTTACTTGTCAATGCTTCAGCATTGCATGGCCATGCAAAACAAGCCATAGGGCTCCTCAGGTAGGTAGTGTGAGACACAGTGTAATTAAAGTACAACTGAAAATACACAGGTAAATACTCTGTACTGGGTTTGGTACTTGCTTACCCAGTGTAGGGAGATGCTACAGGAACTGTTGTGTGCTTACAAAAGAAATCCTAACTCCAAATGTGGATGAAGGAAGTTTTATATAGCATGCAAGAAAGAGAGTAATTAAGACAAGCACAAAATCTCAAGAAAGTTACTGTGTGTCACAAATATGATTCTTGTCTATATTTTTGTGATGCCACTGTAGCAAATTTACTGGGAGGGTGGCGGAGAAAAATCTGAACTCTCAGTTAATAGATAATAGGTATTTTGTGCATCTTGGCTGTGTCTCTGATGCAGAGCATAAAGTAAGCCCTTAAAATTCAGCTGTAAAAGTGCCACTTTTTATTTTAGTCACCAAGGGAATCAGCAGGGAAAAGACACCATAAGCCTTGTATTGCTGACAGGCTGTCTCTTTTCCTCTGCAGAATGACTGCTCAATATTTGCCAGCATGGATCTGAAGCTTATTTTTTGTGGTTTGTGGTTGTTTTTTTTTTTTTTTTTTTTTTTTTTTTTTCTTTTTTTTTTTTTTTTAGGAAGCATGGATTTTGGTCTTCAGAATCCAAATGACAGTTTTACTTTTCCTGAGCCTTGGCACAGACCTTTAAATTTTTTCTTGTCATTGTTGTACTCCAAGAAGTTCAATGCAAGAGCCAACCAATCTGACTGGCATGCATGGAAATGCAGTCCTGTCTGGTAAAATCTTGTGGTCAGGATGCAGTGCTTAAGAAAATGGAGGCAAAGATGTCCATTCTCCAGCAAAAGTGGGGCTTTATAAACAATGAAAGAAATCTGTGGCTGGGCTATAGGGGAGGAATGGAGTAAAAAAATATGCTTAAAAATACACTGCATTTCCTGGAATTGCTGTAGGAGCCTTTAGATCTTGCCCATTGAGGCTGTGGAGTATGTGTTTAAGCCATATCACCAACAAATGTGTCTCTATCTCCCCATTAATATTCACTTTGTAATGGAAATCTCCAGTGGGAATGACTGAATGTAGGGACTCAGATCTAGAAAAGATGTCTGATAATGGGAGGGTCAGCAATGGGATTCTAGCAACTATATTTCACTTAATCACACTCCAGCCATCTCTTAGCACCTTACTCATTGCCCTTGACTCTGAATAGAAACTCTTGGAAGACACTGGATGCCCCTGCTTTTTCTTTCTGCCTCTAAAATGGGGCAAAGAGAAGTGGGACTGTTACAGCAATTTTAGGCTATGGTGCCTTGGTTTCCTTGCCTTGCCTTGCCTGTGGTTCACTCTGTTTTATCTTCCTGCTAAGCAAATGCTTTCCTTAACATTTATCATTGGGTCCATATAGGGACTTCAGGATATAATTCAATGTCTTAAAGTATGCATTAGGTCACATTAGGTGATTACAGAACAGTTTAGACTTTATAAAGCTATGAAAGACAGCTATGTGTTTGGTTAGATTTCTCAACACAGCAAACACAAATTCAAATCTGCATTTGTGTTCTTTTTCTCTGAGAACAACTACAACCACTTAGGTATGGCCTCCCCTTGCAACGGGATGTTTTGGAGTAAAGCCTTGCGCTGACTCTGGCTCTTGCACGGTGGTCTCAAGCCCTTGGTCCACGGGCAGCATGCTGGCAGAGAGTCCTTCCTACATTACTTATGGCCACAGGAAATTAAAAAGCTAAAACTAAGACGGACAGGAAGAGCAAAGCATAACCATGCCCCCCAGCACATTCCTTCCTGAGCACTCTTTTGGCCAGGGCTGAAGAAGGACAGAGTACATTAGATCAGATACCACAGGCACCGGTGTCATGAAAAACATTCCTAATTATCATGTTGCCCTTAAATTCATCAGCAGATACAGGGCTAAGCTTTTTGCTGGTATGGATTTGTGAGTCTTGAGGACATAACACAAGTTATGCCCATTTGATGCATGTAGAGACCTTGACTTATATCTGTGATGCTGCTTTTTCTTTTACTCAATGTTTATTTCCCCTCTGAAACTTTCTCAAGCACAGACTGAAATGTGAGTTATATATTACTCCACTTTTGCTAAGATCATCAGAAGACTTTAAGCATAAACAGCTAAAAATATAAGTGTGTCCTCTCCATTAATATTGAACCCAACTGTAAATGGGATTTTTGCCTGGCTGAGAATTTCAGGATGCATTAGGATTCAGAGAGAAACCACAGTAAAAAATAACAGCCATCAGTGTTTCCTAACTGCTCATTACAGAATGTATAAATAAATAGTATCTCTATGCAGATCTACCCCTTGTTATTGTTCACCTTATTTTTTAGTTTACGGCATAGAAGAGAAAGTGAGTGAGAGAGATTTGAGTTAAGCCAACTATAAAAACATATTAAGCTTACGCTGTATCCACTGACCTGCTATTTTGATTCAGCAATCCAAGCCCAAAGGCAAATCCTGGACCCTTCCTCCTTCTCAGACGTCCTAAACCAAGTCCCCTCCAGATCCGCAATAATCACCTTGCTCTTCCCTTAACCTGAAGCAAGGGGTTGCTGCTGCTGAGCCCTAAGAGCAGTGGACTGACAAGAACAGGGGTTAAAATGTCTTTCCACTTCTGGAAGTCTGTTTTTGCCAAGTACTCTGTCCTGTCAGTTACACAGGGAACAAACGCAAGCAGCAGCAGCAGCAGCAGCTGCTGATCTTGCTCTTTTCTAGTCTATAATTATAACGCCACTTGCCATCGGAAGGACCTCTTTCATTTGAATGAAGAATCTTGCAATGGTTTTGGCTGGCACATACAGTTTTTTTTGCATTTTATTTCCTCCAAAATGGGATGGACAAGAAGGGAGCATTTTGTTCTGAGACTTCTCTCGAAATGTGTTGTCTCTAATACGGTCGTGTGAAGACACATCAATGAAAAGCACTGATTAACTACATCTAAATAGGAAGACCAGAGACAACCCCACCAAACTTGAAAATGTGCCCCAGCTGCACCTTGGTCCCACCCTGGAGTGCAGCTTTTGCTGCATTTCTGGTTTGCTAATTTGATTTGGGAAATCAGGTCCCTGGGGTATGCCATAGAAATCACTCATCCCTCAAAACAGGCAGAGCTGCTGCTACCAAAAGTCTCAGTGGACCTATTCCCAATTGTATATTTCAGCATGTGAAAACCCTTCTGCAACTGGAGGTTTTACACAGGACTTCTTTCCCTCTTCCCCTTCGTAAAATGAGATGAACTCTGTCTTTTATGACCCACGGCATTAAGAGTGAGCTGTAAAAGGTGATAGACTGTGAAAGCCCAGGAGATATCATATAATGTTGTCATAAACTTCAACAGAGAATGAAATAATGTGACTGTGAAGTAAATAAAAAAAAAATGCAGGGGGAGAGAATAAGCAAGATTTATAGATTTAATTCATTTTATGATGAAAGGTTTTCCCTCCTGCCTTACTCCCATTAAGCTATTTGAGGCCATTTATTTAATTAAAACTCTCTCAGAAAAAATGGAAGTTTCTGCCATTGTTTGCCATTCTTCTTGTTGTTAATGGCCGAAAGAAGACACTTTGATGTCAAAGCAGGCGAGATATTAGACTGTGGCATGTGTGTGTCAGGCAGTGGCCTGTGGCGAAAGATGACAAATCATTTTAGCATTCAGTGACTTGGCATGAAGAAACATACTGCCTGATCCTATTACAGAGACTGCCCTGTGCAAGGAAAATTCTTCACAACAGGGATATTTTAAGGTCACTGGTAAAATAATTACTTAGACCTAAAACATTTTTCTTCGCTGAGCATAATGGTTTGCTGGTACACTGAGCAGTAAATAATAGCACCTCTGTATGTCAGTGGGTATCAGGTGGTTTTCCTGGCGGCTCTTCAGTTTTCCTGCAGATTGGAGTGGCTGAGATTGCTCTACTGGCTCTGAGCTGTTTTCCAGGAGACATGAGATTTAGAGCTCCTGTGTTTTCAGAGGCAGAAATAAATACAGGTTTCCAGCTGTGTAGCTCCATTGTGACTGGTTCTGTAGGAAGTACTCATTTTTTTATCTCTAAAGTGTCCCTAATTCCTTGTTGTATATTTGCAAAGATAGGCAATGTTTTCACCTCTCTTCCTCTGTTTTCCTCTAGGGAAATGTGGTTTCTTCTACAAAAATCGTTTTCAGAAGTTCCTTTGTATATGCAGTTCTACTAATGATCACCAATAATGGTGTATATTGCATTCATTTTCTCTTGATGTACTTTGAACACATATGAGAGACAAAAACATTTTAGCACTGTGCAACTAGATAGGTTTCTGCTAGTATCATCCACGGGTGTTTAACAAGACAGCTCAGTGCAACAGATAGTAGAAATCCATCAAATAAAAGTTATTTAATATATTTATGCTTCCGGCTCCTCTTTCCTCCTGATTTTTGAGCCCATTTATACTGGAAGATTTCTGGAAGAGACAATAACACATATCGTGTGCTAGTGAAGCTTCAAGCAAGCACTTCCGTATCTGTAACAGCAACACATAATGCCAATATCCAAAGAAATGCCATAAAAATAGGCTAAAATGTGGTCTGAACAACATGAAAGAATTTTCTTGTTGAAAGGAAGTGAATAATTTAAGTGTTGGGAAGAGAGCAGTATTAAAAACCCGCTGTCAGATTTTCTCAAATGAGAATATATTGAGTTTTGCTATACTTTTCTACTTCCTGTCACTTGCTGCTGGAATTCCTGTCTTAAATAAATCAGTAAATTAACATAAAATGTCCTCTGCCCATAGAATGAATGTGTAGAGACTTGCTGTGCTATCTTACAGTCTCTTTCATGAGAGAAATTGCAATAATTAAAAGTTAATCTAGTGGGAGAGATATCACTGTACTTAGCATCACTCAATGTGGGTTATGGAAATATACTTTAAAGGAGGCTCTTTTATCTCCTGAAGTCACATGGTAGAATACTTGAGAGGATTACAAATGAATTTGTCTGCAGGATAAAGCCTGCTGTCCTGACAGATTAATTCTCTGAGTACTGTAAAACTGCAATCAGAAATACTACGCTTTGCAACTTCCTTGTAATGAAATAAACATCATTTGTTATGCAGTGGTGCTGAGTTTGCTATTAGGAATATTATTACTGTGACTCTTATCAGCCTCAACAATCCTTTTATTTGCAAAAGGCACAGACATGCAATGTCACAATGGGACTTATCAGACAGAAGATGAGATCAGCAATGCATCCAGGAATAAGGTGTCCAGGAACTGGATTCAAAAGCCAGTGCCTGGACTGACTGGGAGAGCTTTCTCATGACTTAAGACTTATGTCTCCAAAGTGCTCCTTATCATGCTCATCTGAAACAGTCTGGGTAGGTTATTTAATATATGCCAGCATAGCCTAAGTGAAAGTTAAATGGTTAAAAGGCAATCACAGAGGTGCTTGATTTTGCTCTGTGGACTGGCTTTTCTGAAGCCAGTGTCATTCTGCTTTGCAATATGACCAGGGTTTTAAAACTTCATGCACATTATCAAATGCTAGATATTAGACAATTTCTTTACTTACCTAAAAATGCAGCTGATTGCACAGCCATTTGCATAATATTTTTTTTTTTTACCATGCAGATGCTGCAAAACTGTAATTCCATTTCTTTTTAATGAAGTTATGTTAACAAAATTTTGTAATGTTCTGGACATTGAAGAATATTGATAGTTGATAGTCTGTGCTTCATAATATATACTAATGTCTCCTGCACTTCTTAAGGAGTTAAATTAGAGAAAGACAAATATTTTCTCCCATTTAAATGTTTATTTTACACAACAAATATTCATCTGTATTAGAGTTAAAAATGCATCTTTTTTTGCACAACAGGCATGTTTGTGCTCTTAGTCAAGATTTTTGAGGTATCACTGGAAGCCTCATAAATTCATGCTCTTTATGGCTTAATGGCCTAGGTTTTCAGTGAGAGATGTTACATCTCAGAATAGCAAATGATGACCCATGTGCCCTGCATGGAAATATAATAATAATAACAACAAAAACAAGAACAATAATAAAAATAGTATGCAAAATGGACAATACACATAACACTACAACTGAGCCATTCTGTTTCTCTCACTTTATAACTTAAAATTACAGCTTTGCTTATTTGGAGAAATTCTTCATATGATTATATTTTGGTTTGTGTATATGAAAATCCACCTACAAGAATGATGATCCAGATTAGTGCACTACTTAAGATAATAACACCATACAGTGATGAATGATATAAAACCGTGGAGCAATTCACCATACATAACACTGCTAGAGGCGTGATCAAACCACACTGCAACTGATGGGAGAAAGTACACCCTTCATTTTCTCTATTCAAATTAAAGGTGGCCTCAACCCAAGATTTAGAGTCATGGTACCAGCAAATGCAAATGGGATTGGAAGGATGGAGGATTTTCTTGAGTTGTCTCTTGGGTAGAGAGATTTGTTGGAGTATCTGCTTGTATGAGAGACAAAGGGAAAGATATGACAGAAGAGATTCCAAGAGCAAGATAGCAATGCAGAACAGAAGCACATTTCCAGGGAAATGTGTCTAGAAAAGGTGAGTTATTTTGAGTTAGTTATTGTCTGGAAAGAATTTGGAATAGTTGTTGTTGCTGTATTTGTGAGAATAGGATTATTGATATTTGTGTAAAAAAAGGATTACATTGAGATGGCTAACCACCATTAATTTCTTTTCGTAAAGGGAACAACTCACATGCGTTTTGTCTTATTTAACTAGTTTTATTTCAAAGAACCCTGACAATACATTCTGGTATTCAAAGTAGCAGTAATACACATGTGAAAAGGATAAAACTGAGGACTTCACAGCTAGGTGGTCCTGCCAGTCCTGTATTAAAACTAACTCTGGCTTTCCTCTCTTGCATACCTCAATGCTACACAGTTCCCTCAGAACTTCATTTGTTCACTTTTTAGATATTGCTTAAGAGGGGAAAAACCGAAAAGAGTGTAAAAAGAGTAAGTAGCATGCAGCAAAAGGAATAGTGTGTTTAGTGAACCAACAGAGATAAACAACTAACCTTTTTCTATGGACAACAAGCCTTTAATGATCCATCTGAATTTCAACAAACCCTCTCATTCTCTGCTCTCTGCAACTTTTCACTTAGAAAAAATGCCTGAACAGCATGTAAAGTCTCATTGTTCCCCCAGACATGAGGTTCAACCAGTTAGCCAAGAGCAGATGAAACAAACCCTCTGCTTGCTGTGCTGCTGGCTGAGCCAGTGAGTGGCCCAGACCATGCACGGGCATTGAATGGTGCTAGCTGGGGAATTTATCCTTCACTCTCCTCTGGGTAAATCCATGCTTTGACTATTTTAATGAGGTGACAGAAAATGTTTCCTACCACGGTGAGTGTGAGAGAACATTTCCAATCAAGGTAACAGAGGTGTATATGACACTGGAGACTAGAATCCTGGGAGGCCTAGCACTTTTAAGGTCACTTTGGGAAGTGTAAGAGTAATCCCTCTCTTTTGTGCAACTGAAACTGCTCTGGTTGCAATACTACTTAAGCATTTTTTACCATCTACACAACTGAGTAAAGAATTCAGATTACTTTTCAGAAATGCTGCTCTGCTGTGCTGAACTTGCAGAGCCTTGGCATCATGAGTGTGCAGAGCTGGAGAAGACAGAAGACAAGGAGAATAAAACGCCACTCTAAACTGGGAGGCATTCCTATGCCCAGTGGAGTGATGCCTGTACCAACCAAGTAACTCTAAACAGAAGGTGAATAAAACGGTATTTCTATCACACAGGCAGATAGTTGGTACCTGTAAAAACTTCTCCGTAAGATCAGCTTCACCTCATAGAGCAGAACTCAGCAATAACTGGCAGGCTTGACTGAAGTCTGATTTTGAATCTCTGTGTCATTGAGGAAAAATAAAGAAAAACCAGCCCATTAAAGCTACATATTCCATTTTCATAGCAACTTCAGCCTGAAAGAGTGAAGACCTTTGAAAAACTATTTAAACTTCGACATGTGAGTACCTGTTACGGGGAAGGAGGAAGACGTTTCATGAATTTCATTTAGAGATGGAAAAATTAAGGCATAGGGAAGGTACCCAGGTCCAAAGCAGACTTGTGAATAAAACACAGGATTCCTGAATTCTCACCTGATGCCTTTCACTGCTTTTATTTCCAGTATTTGGTAGAGCTGGTTTTGGAGTCTCATCAAGTAAAAGAATTCTTGAGTTTTAACAACAGGTTTGTCAGGGCTACAAAGTTTGTTTGGATTTTTGGAGAGCTAACTTTCATGTGAAAATATATTTTGTATTTTTATTTTCTGATTTCTGAGTTCAGGTTTGGTATCTCTGCTGTCTTCCAACTACAGATGAACACATTGTACTATTTTTAATCACACTCTGAATCCGTCCCTGGCTTGCTTCTAAAGATAAACGAAGCCACATGTCAGTCCTTACATAAGTTGGTAGGGCCATTTCAGATTTTATGTTTCTTCTACTTAGTATTGTTACATTTATAAGCACCTTCAAAAAAATCTAGAAGCATTATTATTTCACATTCAACAGCAGAATCTGTCTAGTTGGGCAGCTTGTTTGCAGAGTCAGTCTTATGGTCGAAACGGACAATTGTAATCTAATGTGCTTGAAGGGGAAATTTCTTTTTAATCCTTGTCATTTTAGTAGTTAATAAAGAATTTATAGTCTTCATTAATTTGTATCTTCCCTTGTTTGGCTGTGTTCTGTATATTCATGTAACAGTGTTGTTTTATTTTGTTTTTTTTAAATCAGTAAAGAATGAGCCATTTTTTTTATTGCATCAGTGAGTTCTGCCAGTTGTGTAAAGATATATGCTGTGTATAAAAGGAATTTATTTGCCAAGTTTATGTTTTTTAGTATTCAAGCCTTGACTTTCAATTAATGAATACAGGGCTTTAATGAAAAATAAAATAAGCAAGCAAGATTTAAGCTCTTGTTTCTGACATAAATTTAGTGTATGGACAACAGAGGTGATAACACTGATAACAGAGGTAAAGACTATGAAGTTTGAGGTTTTGATGCTGCAACATATTTGTTGCATGATTTGGGCACATCATTTTAAGGCAAATAGGAAAGAATCAATATATTGATCAATATATTACCAGTTTGGTAAGGCTTTTGAAATTCCCTCCTGTGACATCTTGTAAGAAAGGGAGGGGCATGCTGTCCAGCATAAACTACTGTAAAAACAATACAAAATGGGCATGAAAACCCTGCTCAAACCATGGTTTTAGAAGGTCAATTTTTCAAGAGGAGCAACTCAGCTCAGAGGATCATTCTGGATCTGATAACATGCAGTATTTCAATTAATGACTTGGCTGATGGAATAGACAATGCACTTATCAAATCTGCAAGCTATGGAGGGTCTTAAACATTCTTTTTTTCAGAACAAGATTAGAATTCAGTAAGAATCAATGGACATGGAAGAAAATTCACAAGTGTGGTCATAGGCAAGCTGGAGAAGGACTGGTTAAGCAGCATTCTGCTGCCATAAGAGAAAAAGCAAAGGATCTTTGGTGGGATGTATAAGCAGATGCGTGAAACCTTAAAGCCAGCGCTGGTCAGACCTCAGTTGGAGTGCTGTGCCTGGAATTGAGCACTGTTCTGATAAAGACCCACAGGAAGAAACCCAGAGAGAGCAATAAAAACAATTGGAGGTCTAAAAAGCATCCCCTATGAGGAAAGATTAAAATAATTGTTTATTCTTTGACAATATTGAGTGTATAGATGATGCTATCAAATGCCCTGAAGATTGCTGCTTCCTCAGTATCCACTGAGATAAGCTTGTTACCTCTTCTACACTGCAGCAAAGGACATGAGGTTAGACTTTGGAAGATATTTGTAACTCCAAGGTTAGTTCAGCACTGAAATGCACTGCTTAGGGGGCTGTTCTGTCTTTCAACATTGGAAGTTTTGAGAAAGAGCTTCAGGAGCAGTTAATATCGATTCTGATTATTTTCTGTTATTCTGGGCCTTTTTTTAGTGGGTAGATTGGAAAAATAACACAGACCTCGCTGGTTTTAACATTCTATTAGTTGGACAGGGAGGGCAGCATGGAGATAAGTTTCAGGGTTCCAATAAGCTGGAAGCTTATTTATGCCAATGTACTGATTGGATTTGCTTTCAAAATGCTAAGCTAAACATTGAAGAAATATGTCTGAGTGGGGAATTATAGTTCCCAATACTGATAGCACTGGTTCAGCGCTGAGCTAGTAGAAAGGGGGGGGGGAAATTTCTAAAATAAATAGGACTTATAGTCTCTGTACCTTTTTTTGTATGTAATGGATCATTCTTTGTTTTTTTTTTCACTGTACTATGGGGTTTCAATGTATGTGTGACTACTATTAATAGATTCATCCTTTGGTTTTCCTGAGTTTATTCTTTTATAATATCTTTACAAAAAGGGAGACAATAATTACAGTTCATTCAATATTAAAAAAAAAAATAAAATAAGCAAGCAAGAAGTACCATAGGCAAGTAGAAAATGAGATTTCAAAGTTTATTTGCTTTATTTATCCATGAAATTGTTGGGACATCCTCCCCTACCAAACGCTTGAACATCTTCTACAAAGAGAACAACTGTCTCTTTCTTTTATTCCTCCCAGCCTGTAGGGGAAAAAATTACATTAGCTGGCATTTGTGCTTCTGTGTAGAGATGAGAAACTTTAACTAAATTCATATCAAAGAAAAATTACGCACTTGGTTTTTCTAAAGTCCTGCAGCCACCCTTGCCTCTAACAGAGAGCCCTGCTGGTAGTCTGGGTCTACCTTCTGCAGAACAGCTTTGTCTCTTCTGTTTTCTCCTCCCTGAAACAGGTTTCTTAGGTTGAGTGGACTGCAACTCTTAGGAAAGGAAACAACCACATTTGAAGGTACAGTCTCTCAGACAGATGGCTCAAATGTGACAGAAGACATTGACAGGCAGAGCTGCAGTTCAGGGGGACTCTGTGCAGTGCAGGAACTGTTTGCAATGATTTTTATCACACCTTGCATCAGTATGACTGGAGAGAAGCTACACTAGTGAGACTCAGTTTTTGGTATATATGTTGCTCCAGCCAAGTCTGTGCCAAGACACCTATTCAAGTGTTCTATCTAGCTGGAGAATGGGAATTTCTGATCTGGGGCATTTAACCACACTAGGGAGCTCAAAACAAACAGACAAACTGTACTTGGTCTTGTGTGAGTCTGTCTTGGATGATCCTTCCTTGGATGAGCCTCAGACCTACATCACAGGTGCAGGTCTGCACACAGGTCATACATGTCTCCAGTACTGCCTCTTGCTCTTCCGGACAAGACTTCCTGAATGGATCCTGGACTTGATTTGACATCTCACCTTGGGTGATGGCCACTGGTACATGACAAAGCTCGTTGCTATTGCCACCTGGCCCTACTCTTGGCTGTGCCCTCATTGGTGACCCTGGCTCTCAGTTCATGATGCCTGGAGGAGTAGCTGTGCCCTGACACTGATGTGCAGCTCAGGAAGGAGCAAAGGGCTGGATAAAAATACTCTTTTAAAATATCTTTTTCTTTTCCCCTAGCCCCCCTCAAAATGCTCCTTCTCTTATTTATGACTCTGGATTTAATTCAATTTATTTATTCAATTTATTTTTGCTTTTAATTTTAACCATGTAAATTATGCTTTCTGTGGTTTGTTGCCGCCTGACTCTTTAAAGTATTACACACAGCAAAATACAGGAATACTTTGACAAAATAAATCTGTTGGTGATTAATTTTAGCAGTCAAATGCCTTTGGAACTGTATTGCTTTTATTTCTTGAAATGCAAGATGTCTAATTTGGTTAAGACAGCAGACTGTCATGCCACGCACAGTCATTGTACAGGATTAAGAACTATAGGATTACAGATCCTAATTATAGACTCTTGTTGGTTTACTATGTCTTAATAGGTTGTTTTCAACTCCTGATTCCACTTGTCATGTCTCTTTGGCAATCATGTTTTTAATAAACTTTCTGATGCATCTTCTGATTTGTCAAACCTGTATTCTGATAGCGCTGCCTGGATTCTATTTCATGTCAATATTAGCAAATTAAATAATTTAAAGTTCACGGTCCTTTTACTATACTTCTCCGCTCTTTTGGGTTTTTTACAACAAACTTCAAGTTATACTGCTGTTTGAATATTCCACTTTTTGCACTTTTGTTTTCAGATTACTTCCAGAAAAGCAATAGATGATGACTTTCTGCAGCCATTTTTTCTGCCCGAGCCCCATTGTAGCCAGTGTAGATTTACATACTGGAAAGTAATTTGGAAGATATTAGTATTTATATGTACTGTATTTACTTTATGAGGAACGGCATTGATACATTTGCCTTTTGACATCATCTTTGTCATATTATTTCGCTCTCAATTAACTTCTTGCTTGGTGGATGCCATGGGGAATGTGCCACAGAGAACATTATTTGTATGTGGCTATGTCCTGCAGGACTGGCCAAACAGGATTCTTTCACATTCAGTGGAAAGCTGTCAAGATAATTAAAGTTTCAATTATTGACTGGAATGCGGCCTAGATTCCTTAACTGATGAATGGGACAAGGTCTTGTTTAGCTTTGTTTTTTGCTCAAGTTCCTCACCATGCAGCACACAGCTCAGTTCAGCTGCACTAACAGCAAGGAAAGTACATGGTCCAGCCAATACTGCTGTCATTTGAATCATATTTTTTGGCACTGTAATCAGACCAGTGGTGAAATGGAGTCTTATTTATAGCAGCTTCATAACATTCTGCCTATCACCTTTAAAGACATAGGACACACAGAACAGTACAGACCAGGACTTCGAGCGCATTAAGTACCATGCTTGTGTCAGAGTGGCGATGGGGACGGCTTAGGGCAAGCCCAGATGAGACACAGTAGTAATCGCTCCTTATCGAACTACTGGAGCTGGAAAAACACCTCTCCTTAGCAAGTGAGTTCTTTTATAGCTCTATACGTGGCCTCCTTTCAGAAATTTTGAGTGTACAGTTCAGTCTTTAATTATGACATACATTAGGGAGGCTCGGAAACTGATTTGGAGCAGCGTGTGCCCCCATGAATGAAAACTGCTGGATAATAATCTGGCATATCTTTCATTTTCTCCTTTTTAATTGTGCAACCCCGAGCCTTTGTTACTGCACCCCATCAGACAGGGAATAATTAACTTCCCCGTGTTTTTCACGGCAACAAAACACTCGGAGTTCAACAGCGCTGTCCCCGGCTGCCCTTGAGGAGCAGCGGCAACGTTTCAGCCTTTCCTCTCTCGGGCCCGGCCCGCTCCCCTCACGGAGGCCACCCCGCCCCGCCGCTAGGGGGCGCCNTTCTCAGGGATCTCCCCGGGGAGTGCCGGGTGCGCCTGCCCCGGCGGAGGCAGCGGCGGCGGACAAAGAGCCGTGGCAGCCCCGGGGCCGGCGGGTCGGAGCAGCTGCCGTGCTCCCCACGTAGTGCCTGTGCGGGGCCCGGGGGAAGGGCGGCCCCGCGGCGGCGACCGAGACGGGGAGAGCAGGGATGCGAGAAGCAGCTGAGCTGGTGCCGAACGCTTCGCCTCCGCTCAGAGAGCTCTCGGCCGGCGGGGCGGCAGGTGCGGATCAGGGGAGAGCGCCGAAAGGGGCAAAGAGAGAAGCGGGGGCAGGGCCGGGCAGGGCCCTTCGTGGGGCTCGCAGATTTCACCCCCCCGAGGGGTGCCAGAGCAGCGTGGGCAGGGACCGGAGTGGCGTTCTGCGCTGTGGGACAGTGGGGCCGCGCTCGCCTGTAGCGTTTCTGCTTGCTTTGTGGTCTGTCGAGCGATATTGAGGGTCATGCCTAGTCGCCGATAAGTGGTCTTGTAAGCTGAAGTAGTTAAGTAGCAGATTTGAGTTAGCCTTAATTTCTAATGTAGTTATGTTGGACAGTAAGGCTCAGAAAGTAAATTTTGGTTACAAGTTGATTTCAAGCCATGAGCTATGCAGAAATTTGTGCTGCCAGAGTGCTGATGCTCCACTAATTCCCCGAGAGTCGCAGGGCTTTGGAAGTAGAACACAGAGTGACCAAAGCCTTAATGATACCCTTAGAATTTGTCTTGCTGACAAAAAGCTAGAGTGTTTTCATGAGTTTGGAAATGTTGTGTGTTCTGTTTGCAGATAATGTTCTAAGTTTTATGTTGCTTGGTTTGTTTGCTGTTTATTTTTAAGCATGTTCTTAGGAAGTCTCAAAAACAGTTATCTAGATAGATAAAATAATTAATCTTCTACAGACTTGCTGTAACTGAAATTATCAGCTTCTCTTTTGAAGCAGATGTAAGGTTATTCAGACTAGAAGTATGTATTGGCAGCTACCATCTGTTCAAATATTTGTCTTCCTCACTATAGGGCAAAACCTGAAATCTTGTTGCTTTCATATTTTTATTGTTGTTTCTATTATAGATCTGTTTAATGAGTTTTTGGACGGGTTAAAGTTTGGCCTTCTGTATTTGTGTCTTGGCAGTCATTCATCCTTTGTGCTTGGTTAATGTTACCTAGTGAGCAAAGAAGAATAAATAATTTACTGTTCTCATTATGCTTTTAATAAATAACAAATGGGAGTGCACCTCACAGCTGCGACTGGAATATCCATCTTGTTATGCTATATTTAAAAGGGGATTTTTTTTTTCTGTAGGAGAACAGAACAGTCACAAGAAGCATTTTGATTATAGACTGCAGCTATCTTCATAGCTTTTATTGACTTGGTTTAAAAATTCATGTAAAATACCAAATGAGCTGGTCACTCAGTGTTCCACTTAGGTTTATGGATTTTCTCAGAAAAGAGATGTGTACTTTGGATTTTTATTTTTAAGACCCTTATTAATATGACATGTAAAATATTGTCTTCCTGTGACCTGACTGTCAAGACTTGTATTAGAGACTTTATTAGCATTAATACGCTAACCATTTTTTAATAAATTTAGAAAATATTTCTTTAAATGCATTTATAGATACAGTGTCGGGAAATTCATGGTAATTTTACTGTTGGGTAAGTTTACTTACTGAATATTTTCAGTGTTAACTGGAAACGAAAGGGTCTTTAGGTCCAAGTCTTGGCAAGAATGACACTACAGTCATTGTGATCAGGTTTAAACCTGAGATGGGCTTGTGAAATTGTTTCCAAGATAAGGCAGAACAATGCTCTGCTTTAAAAAGAACAGCATGTGCAAAAAGAATAATATTTTCAGTTTAATTAACTTGGTTTGAAAGTGTGAACGGAACAGTATTCTTTGAATGTTTGTTTGCAGTGGAAGTTTGCAGTATTGGCATTTGCAAAGCACTGACTTTTCTCTCTAGTAAGAGGTGTACTATCTACCAGACTCTAAACCATGTTTATTTATAAGTTTCACAAGCACTTCATAAATATAGGTCATTGAATCCCATGTGCTGCTTGTTTCTGTAAGAGAGACACTTGCTGTCTGTACCTATATTTTTCTAGTTGAAGATACACCTATAATAAAGTTTTTAAAAGAGAGTTTTTTTATCATAACAAAAATCCTTTTAACTTCATAAAATCCTGCTATCAAGTAGACTGTGTTTCTTTTAAAACAGTGCAAAATAGTGTTTTCAATGCATAAAGTGAGAGTAAAATTAGAAGACCCACATCGTAGTATTACATGACAACACTAGAGGGAATGCAGTAGAAAAATATTCTCATATTAAACCAAGTGTGTTTCTGCTAGCTGTTAAATTCTGTTGACTTGCCAAACTTAAAATTTACCTTCCATTTCCCATCTTACCTAATTTATCATCTGTTGGTAAATACATGGTGTGACGTCACTTGTAAATAAAAGTAGAATATGTAAAGACTGGAGTAGTCCAGTGCTTTCTTTTCTCTCTTATCTTACTGGCTAAAAAAAAAAAGAAAAAAAAAAGTTTTGTTTTGGGTTCCTGAAGCAGGAGTTTCTATCACAATTGCAAAATTTTAGGAGTGGGAATTATTTTTTGCAAACCTTAAAGGAATTCCTGTGCCAAATCTTGAGCTGTGTTCATGCAATCAACTGGCATTGATACTGGTGTTTAAACTTGCTTGAAATCTCTGGCTAAGCTTAAATATAAAACAGTTTAGGAAGAAAATCTACCAAACTTTGTCCTGAGCCTGCATCTCATGGATATCTTGTACTGGATAGATGTAGTTGAATTAGTTTTGGACTTGAAATTAATGCCCGTATATGCCTTACAACAATTTAAATTTTAAACTGCCTATTTGCATCTGATAGGTTTGAAGTAGCACTACTTGATTAGACTGCTTCTTTAAAAGGTGTTCATTAGTCCACTATTCTTAATTCCCTACTGAGTTCTTTAGAGTTTACAACATATTACATTCCAGGCTCTATAATGCCAAATATGTAAAAAAATTTTTTTTTTCCCTAAACTGACTGAGAAGAATGCAGGCCCAGTGGTGGGCTAATGCCAGTCATTTTGAGGAAAAATCCACTTTCTGGACCCCTCCCAAATCAGCTGAAGCAGATGTTGGGAGTCTAATGAATGAAGTCTTTGAGACTCAGTTACATATTAAAAGGCCTGCTGGATGGAGGTTAAACCACAGTGGCTAATAGGCACGTTCTTTAGATAAATGATAACTAGAATTTGCTCTTGGTGAAAATGTTTGGAGGTGTTAACTTTCTTCCTTAGGGGATTTTTTTTCTTCCTACTCGAGCAGGTAGCCGTGGTGTTGTGATGGTACTCTTTACTATTAAAGCTTAAAATGAGATTACTGATGTGTGAAATGTTTGGTGTTGGCGTTGCTTTTAAATGGACTATAGCAGCTAGGAAATTGTTCAGAGTTGTTATCTTCAAAGTGTCTGTTATTCAAAAGCAACCTGTGAAAGACAAACTCCAGAGTTTGTAGTAGGTGGTTTTCAACAATTTATTTTTTTTTCAAAAGGAAACAAACCACAATGAATTACTGCCTTTCAGGGAGCTTTTTAGTAGTTAGTTATTGAGTGCTTTGATTCAGACAAGTAGATAAATCCATCTTAGAGTTATAACAGAAAAATTAGATTAAGTATTTTGAATTGACTGCTGTTAAAAATGTTTGTGGTTCTCGATTTCTGTTAGAAGCTACAGGAAGTGTTAAACTGTTGTTAAAATGATTTCTTTGTAGTACCTTTTAGTTTACTATTAGAGAAAATAACAGATTTGAGTGTAGCTTCCTCATGAAGTCGTGGTTAGTCAGCAGCGCAGGTATGGCAGCGAAGAGGTAATAAAAAGCGGCACTTTGTCGGCTCCCACCACATTTGCATTATTTCCAGATGAAAGCATAAGGAAATGAATTTATTTTGTTGTTTCATCCTGATTTATTACCGTACTTGACATTTTTCATGTGATCCTAATTGCATAGTATCAAATAAGACAAAAATAATCACGTTTGGTAGGCACTAATGTGATTCCAAGCTTTCACCTTATATTAATATGGTAGAAAAAGTATTAAGAAAATTAATTATTTTATTTAACATGTGTGCTGCCCTGAAATATAGGAATATCAGCAGTAGCAGAATTACTACTAAAGAGTGCTGTGTCAACAGTGTGTGGTTTTTTACACACAGTCAGCTTGGCTCCTAGTGAAGCTCTCTGTTTACCATTTGCTTCATGTTCCTTCACAGCAAGGCCGTTCATCGCTGCCTTAGTCAATAATATGAATCCTTCCTGCAAGCCTTAAGGAAGCCTCTAATCTTTAATGACACGGAAATTTAATGTGCGTTTTTAATCCTCCTTCTTTTGGTTACCATTACCTTGAAGAGTTCTTCCCCAGAAGAGACCTTTTAATTTTACGACCACCTGGCTTTTTGCATGTATGTTTGGTTTCATTAATGTGTAACGTGTCTTCGTAATGGTGTTAGTGACTCTTGAAACTGAGATACTTAATATGGGCTTCTTTGTCTTGTCTGGGTGATGTACCCAGCTTCTGCCTGCTCACTGCCTAGTGAGAAGTAATCTTCGGAAAGCAAAAAGTCGTGAATGGAAAGTGTTTTACACAGATGGTTTGCTTATGAGTGCCCATTTGACAGGCGATGGGAAAAATATAGCTGAGGGACTTTATTTTCAGCTTTTCCAGGAATAACTTGTATAACTTTTTAAACATTTTTACTTACTATGTCAGAAAGAGCTTGTTTTTTGATAGCTGAGAAGTTATGCATGGATTATTTACTGTTTAGGCTGAGGTCAATATTTAATGTATAAGCAGAGTGATAGTCTTGTAAATACTGTAGTCTTTTTGGCTTGGGCTCTTTCTTTTTTTTTCCTATTAAAAATACTGCAGGATGTGGGCAGGTTAGGTGGAAAAGCTGTAGAGAAGAGTTAGGTGGAACATTTCTCAAAGGAGTGGGACCATGTAGGTAGGATAGATTCCTCCCATCCATCCCCCCAGACATACTATTTTGCTAGGGTAAGTTGATGTGATGGTCCAGAGGGACAGCTAGAAATGCATTTGAACATTTCGAAGATAATAAGTAGGCTTTCAATTGTTTTTTCTCTGTGTGAGCCAGCATGGCCCTCTGGGCTTCAGAATGTAGATGAATTGGTGTCCATTATCACAAATACATGGAATGGTGCGTCTTTTAACCTGTTGCTTACTCTATGTACTTAAAGTGTTTGCTCCAAACAGATAGCCCTAAGATTTGTACAGAAATAGTAAAATAAACTAAAAATCAACAAATAAGCTTTTCTCGAGCCTTTTTTTTTATTCTTGGAAAAGGCTAAGTAGTAATTTTTTAAAAATGAGTTTTTTGAAAAAAAACTTGCATAGCAAAGTTCAGCCCGATGGGGTGTGCAACTATAAACAGTCAGTGGCACTGGTGATACGAAGTTCCATGATATCTCTACTGAATATCAAGGGAGACCATGAGTTTTAAGAGTGACTGGCAATGCGTCTTTCAAACTTGAAGTAGGAACTAGTCAACGGCAGGGAGTATTGTGGCAGAAGCATGTTCCTGTTTTGCTCTCAGGTGGGTCTCAGTTTCTGCTTCTGTTGTGTGGATTTGGGTGCACTTTCCTAGGTACTGTAGAAAAGGCAAGGCATCCGGGCAGCCCTTCTGCATCCTTGTTCAGAGCCTGTGTCTTTTGTGAGTTGTGAAGACTGGAATCCACAGAATCGGGAATTGGAAGTGACAGCTTGGTGTTGTTGCCAGTGTAGTGGTGTTGGGTATGGCTGTCTTGGCAGTCAAAGAAGGGGAGGTGGGAACAAAGAAGGGGAAAGTGTTGGTGTAGGTGTGACCCTGACTTTGAGATCTGCGACATGGGTATTTTTCAACTGGGGAGATGAACTATAAAGATGGCAGTATTTTAGCTTATTAAATATGAAACCATGATATAATAATTGCTTTGTAGAACTGAAAGCATTCTTGATATTTAACTTTGTCCTGTAGCTGTGTCAGTTCCTTCATTTTAATTTGTCTACTCAGCCGGCTTTATCATAATGTAGGGCATGTAGTTATAAGGCTTCTAATAGTTAAGAAGAACTATAGGGAAAACAAACAGCAGTATTTGCCAAAGTTACTTAAACTCAAAAATAAACTTTTCATCTGTTACAGGAAAGCTTCAAAGCCCAAAACTCTGTGACAGCGTTTTTCTGTGTAAATCATATTTGTGCAACTGATCTTGATAGTTCAAAATTAAACAGATTTCTGCATAAAAATGTTCTGCAGAAAAGGAACCCAAAACAAAAATGTTCCTTTTTATTCATGTAAGGTCCTTTTTGTCCATTAAGTTTGGGCAGTTTCTTAGAGGGAGGTGAATTTATTTTTATTTTTTATTTTGTTTGTTTGTTTGTTTGTTTGTTTTTAGCAATTAACATATTCTTGCTGTCTGAACAGTTGAATTTCTCCCACATGTACCTGCTGATGTGGTAAAGCTCCTTGTTTCGCACCAGTGTATACGCACCACAATCTTTGAGATGCAGAACAGTTTTGAATAGTGTTTTTTGAGTTTAAGGTGACCAGAAAGTCTTAATTTAACTAAAACATTACTTCATATGTAAATTTGGGATTCCATTCTTGGTGTCTTCCTGTGTGTTTTGTGAAGTAGCTAATGAATTGGATGTACATGAAAGCTGATTGCATTCTCTCTTCATGGTTATGACCATCATCTTTCTATATCTCCCTGCATTGACTTTTCAAGTGTAGGTTCCAAGCAACTTTCTCTGTAAAATACCATGTATTATTTTGTTTAGATGCACAGTTTTTTTTTTTTTCTTTTTGCACGTTAAGTATCTTTTTTGAGCCTTTTCTCTCTTCTGTATTTATGTAACGTGGAAAAGTTTTTTTTTTTGCAGTGCATAATCAGTGCTAAGTAATTCCTTCACAAATTTTTTCATACTACTTCCAACTTACAGCTTTGAATTATGCAAAGATTTTTGTCATCTCTGATAAACTGCTGGAAAATAGGACTTGTAAAAATCATGTGTCGTACTTGTTTTCTGTTGATCTTATGAAAAGAATGTGTAATTAAAAAATAAATTGAAAGATTGTCAGTTAAATTGCCAATTCATAGTACTTTCTACCTGTAATATGTTTTTGGTGTACTTGTTCACAATTGTCATGTTCACTTAATCATGTGATGTGTTAAATATATATCATCATACTGCATGAGAAATCTTATTGGCTAAGTCTGTCATTTCAGTGAACTGTTAAAAGATCAGATGAGTAATTTAACCAAAACCACTATGGACTGTACTTTATTTAAAGGTTCCCTGATTTCTGTCCTAGATTATTTGCTTCATTGAGATGAAAATGGAAGTTTTAGGTTTGGAAATTTTTTTTTCTTCGCTGATTCCCAGGTCTCCTCCTCTTTCATGAATAAAATATATTTGGTTTGATATGAAACAGCTCTAGATTATATTAAAAATTACATTGTTTTATGATGTAGAATATGTTCTTGATTTCATCATCCCATTTAGATGCAGAGTCTGCTGTTAGATCTTCTGGACTCAGCAGTACAATGGGTGGGAAAAAACATTTTTGGTGGTTGAAATTTTGTACTTTTGCAAGAGTAGTCCATAGTTTCCATTCTCTTATGAAGTACTCTGAACATATTTTAGTGTTTTTTTTATTCAGATAGCCGTCGGATATATTTAAGTATTTCCTGTTTACTTTCTGATAATGTGATTCTTTCATTTAGGGATTCATATAATGAGGCTTTTATTATGGCCAGTGACCCCTTGGAAGGCTTTCATGAAGTGAACCTCGCTTCGCCTACTACACCGGATCTGCTTGGAGTAAATGAGCCAAGGACTCAGGAACAAGCTACCTCACCCAGTGTAATCTACCGACCACATCCTTCTGTTGTGTCCTCCACACCAATCCAACCCAATGCATTAAATGTTTCTGACCTTCCTACACAACCTGTTTATTCATCTCCCAGACAACTGAATTGTGGGGAAGTACCAGGTGTCAGGTAAATTCCCCGTGTCTTTTTGTTTAAATTGATGTTTGTGGCATATAAACTGTTTGGTTCATTAAAGGTACAATTTTAATATTATTTACAATGTGGTAATATTAAATTGTGTCCATAATCATATATTCAACATCACTACTGCCATTTCTAAAATACTTACTCTTAATGTATTATTTAAATAAAAAATATGTTGCTTTCTTTACAGCATCCATGTTACCGACGCAGTACTTTGTTCTACCTCTGGACCCCAGAGTGGGTCATTCAATCACAGTAATGCCAGGAAGGAGAGCAATAACGTAGAGAGAGAGTTTTTGCAGGGCGCTACAGTAGCAGATGTTGCTGAAGGAAATGAAGATATTTTTGGGTTGAGTACAGACAGTTTATCTCACTTACGGAGCCCATCTGTACTGGAAGTAAGAGAAAAGGGCTATGAACGATTGAAAGAAGAACTTGCAAAAGCTCAGAGGGTAAGGTTCGTTGTCTTGTTTCTTCCCGCTTTTTCTCTCTTTCTAATATTGCAGAATATTGTTTCTAATATTGACTTGAGAAAGATGGTCCAGAAGGTGCACTTGAAGTCTACTCATTTCTTATAGATTTATTATGATGTAATTATTTAATGTGAAATTTTTTAAGTGCGGTGCTGGTGTCTTAGAATTATTCCTTGATAATATTTTTTTTTCTAGTGCTGCTACTGCTACTTAACCACGGAAGCTTTTGCTGCAATATCTGGTTAAACATACTGTCTTTTTGAAATGTAGGCTTTTCTTCATTCTGACATTTGAGAATAGGAGCAATTTTTTGTCACTCTGTTGTTACTGAATAAGTATTTATAGACACTGATTATATACCTTTCGAGTCTTCTTTCCTCTAGAGTTTAAAAGTGTAGCATGTGTCATGGAATTTCTAAATGCTTTAGAAACAGAGCTGTTTCATAGGGGAATGCCTGCATAGGAAAGAAGTAGTAAAAATGTCTCTGGTGTTCTTTAGAGTACTGTTACACCACACTTCAAATTGAATATGGATACCTTCGAAGACACTGTGTCTCAATTCATTAATATTTGTAAAGCGCTTTGTCTTGTTTGGATGGATGGTGCTATATAAATGCAAAGCCATTATTTATCATTTTAACATTTCTCTGTGCTTAAGCTTTTAAGTAGATTTTGTGCTATTTGTATTTGTGCCCTTTCTTCTCCTCTAGGTGATTCCATCCCTGTTTAGGTTTAAGCTCATCTTGTGTTTGCACTTGCTACCCTCTGTTTGTTACCTCATCTTGTTGGATGCAGTCATCATTACTGTCGTAGTGAATCTTAACCATGGATTTGGACATTGCTTTTTCTGTTGATTGTTTTATTGCTAAGTAGTGGCTTCCTTTGCTAATGTGTGTGTTTGTGTAGCTTTTGACCACTGAAAGAAAACATTAACCTGAGCTAAACTTGAGAACCTTGCATGTGAATACCTAATCCTAGCAGTTAAACTTGGAACCCTAGAAAGTAAGAACAAATTAACATCTAAACTTTCGAAAAGCTCTTCTTTACAGTATGCCAAATTACAGTTCATGTACTTGAAAACCCACAACTCGGATCTGCTACTGATAGCTTGGAATGATCTAAAAGTCTTATTCTGGTGTATACCACTTTGTCTCCTAAAGATTGAAACGTTTCCTATTTCACTCCAAAATTTGTTAAGGCTGTTCTTAAGGAACCGGCATGACGGCTGCTAGGACATAAACTGCATATTATGTGTTTTTAAACTCTTTGTGTGGTCTTAACAAAAGCAATTCAGCACTAACTTGAGACTGTTGATGTCAAAGTTCTTGCTAATTCTCAACTCTTCATGTGATTCTTACTAGTGTTATACTGGAGAGGTAACTTAGTTTTGCTTATCTTTCTAAACTTGCGCTGTTTCGGAATTGCTTAGTCACCGCAGGAGTCTGTACAGACTGTACAACAATAAACCCTATTCCTTCCATTATATCCACTTCCTTCCTCTTCCTGCATGAGGACTATTTTTTCCTATCCCTAATTCATCTCTGGTATCTTTCTTCCAAAACTCATGGCTGTTCACATAGTGCTGTATCCTGTCTGTGATACTCATATGTCGTGCAATCTTTAAACTTCTGTTTCCGAGCGTATTCACTTTTGTTGATGAGTACTCAGTTCAAGCCGTGTAGGGATGTAAGGAATAGGTAGTGTCTTTGTATAACTGGTTGTCTTTTGTGTGATGGCTTTAAATTCTCTGTAATTCTCTGTGCTGTTTACTAGTGAGAAAAATGAGAATTACAATTTACACTTGAATTTAGTGAGCTCATTGAGCCTGGAAACTTTACAAGCTACAGAGAGTGAACAAAATAAATGCAAATTTGCTATTTTGCATTTTTCATTTGTTCCAAATTTCCTGCTCAAACTGTGTGCTATTATACTATACATTAAAGATTGATTTGAATTTGTTGCAGTTGTGATCAGAAAGAGAACTAGAAAGGAGATGGAAATTTTGGAGTTTAGGGATCCAATAATTTTTTTCATGTCTTTGCTTGGAGTGCAACTTTTTTCTTAATGTGCTGTCAGATTTTTTTATATTAGATAATGTATGTATGCCATGTAATTGTTAGACATTTCGGTATGGTTCCTGAATAAATTACTCAATAATAGAATAAGTATTTTTTTTTCCTGCTTTGTGTGTGCCTTGGATTTCGTAAGACTACAGACTTCTTAAAATGAATGTCATTGCTGGCAAAATTGTTAAAAGAGTCTTTCAAAAGTTTGTTTCTTGATGAGAGAGAAATATACTTTCTACTTCAGTCTAGATCAGTTGCAGCATCAAATTATGTCATAAGGTTGGGAGAAAGGTTGGGTCAGAGGTTAACAGCAGTGCTGAACTCTGTACTAATGGGGCATATAAGATTTTACATACTTTTGCCTTAAAACGCTCCGTTAATTAAAATGACAGATTTTTTTCAATCTTTGAGATCATTCAGATAAAATTTTCCTTATTTTTTCACTGAAGTCTTAATTTCTAGCTGTATTCTAGAGGTGGAGATGAGTAGTGTTTGCTTTAGATCATCTGAACCTTTCTTATTTCAGTAATCTTCTAAAGTAGCATCAGGGAAATTAAGAAGGTGTTAAAAGGCTTAGTGATTGTGGTGCCTGGGACCTTATGTCCTCACGTCTCTATGCGTTTGTATTTTCTCTGCCATGTTTGGATTGAGCTCTGTCACTGTGGTTATTGGAGGTAGATCAGCCACATGTAGATAGCCTCCCAAAGAATGGTGGTGGTATTTTGATACATGGTATTTCTTGATACACAAATTTAGTGGAGTCCTTGCGAGGGAATACCTTTTGCTTTTCATCTTAGTTAACCAGCATACTGCATGTGTTTTGGATAGCTTACCTGTAGTTTCTGAGCTTCAACAGTTCATAGTCGTGTTTTTCTTGAACTTTTGTGTGATTTGACCCAAAGTTATTTCCTTGTCAAACAAACAGATGTTTTAGCCCTCTTTGATGAGGAAAGAGCAGTCTACCAGAGATGATGGTAACAACTTATTTGGTTTCCATGATGACCATGATCTTTAGAGTAAGATCTGTACAGTTGCTAGTAATGAGTAAAACCATGTTTGACTTTCTGTAGTAAAATGTGAATGAATTATATTTTCCTAGTAGAGTAAAATTGATTTTTCCCCTGATACTGTAATTCTTGTGAAAGAGGTGATAGTATAGAATGTGGTACTGTCAATTTCTACATAGTTTGAGAGCCTGATTCTCAGATTTAGAATTTTCTGGCAAAGGCTTCAATTTCTGTATACATTTTTCATCTCAGAAACAAACCGAGTGTTACAACTTGATCTCATGTCTTCAGATCTGCAGTAAAACATGATGTTTTAAAACTCTGCAGGGATTAATCAATTAACAGGTTCACAATAACTGTGTAAGAATTCCAGTGGTACTATACAGTACTTTTCAGCATTTTAAAATTTGTGTTATTTTCTTATAAGTTAACAATAAAAATGAGGGTGCATTAGAACTGTACTGAAGAGTATGCTTTCAATCATTTCTAAAATGAAATTGCAGTTGAATTGTAAGGCCACAGGCTTGTGATTGTTAAAGATGCATTGGTTCTCTGAAGGTGTTTTAGCAGTTCCTGGATGTCTTTGATGAAAGCTTCCACACCTCTTATGCTGTCACAATGTATAGCAGGCAGAGAAATTTTCTCAGGCGACTAGAAAGAAGTCTACATGAAAGCAAAATAGAAGCATCTTCACCCACACCATAAGATAATTCAATAGTTCGTGAAGTGCTGCTACTTTGAAAAGATATTCTGGATCTTGTGTCACATGAAACACCCTTGTGAATCTGGTTGCAAAGGACTGATTTTTATGTAGCTTGTTTAACTTGTGTGCTGAGTGAAGACCAGTCAAATAGGAGTGCCTTCAATATAAATACTTTTTTGACAACTTCAGAATTCAGCAGTATCTCACAGTTCAGAATTTAGGTGATATCTGTAGAAAATGTTCTTTCCTTGGTATTATGTGTCTAGTTCTGACTTGGTTAAATTGCTGAGCTAGATGTAGGATGATTTTCTTTCTCGAATGTAAAGTGTGAATGGTTTTGAAGCAGTAATTTGCATTTCTTATCTCACGGTTCTTTTTAAAGACTCACCCTGTAGACTGAGAAGATCAAAGAGAAATAAACAACAATATGACTCTTTGATACAGACTTTTTTTAACTGTAAGGTTTTTTTCCCATGCAAGTTAATTTTTTTTCCTTGCCTTCTGTAAGTGTGTTTGTAGTGTGCTTTATAATAGTTCCTCATCTTCATGTGGTTAGTTTTTCAGAGCAGTAATGTGTGAAGGACTGCAGCACGAATGGTTAGTCTAGCACACACAGTTGTCTTTTCTGCTTCTTTATTGGGTATGGCTGGGAAGTCTCCAGTAATGCCTTTAAGCCACAGGCAGTAGTAATGTTTCTAATAACTGCTAAGCTTTTTGCTTTGGGCACTCTTTATTTTTGCCCTGCCTGAAAAACCTGAGCTTAAATTTGCTTGACAAAAATAATGTCTTACATTATGCTTCTTCTGAATCATTTCATGGAAACTTGCCCAGTGTTTGACAAATTCAGCTAAGCAGCCATGCATAGTAGAGTGCCTGGTGTTGTCTTTTTGTTTTTGTTAAGAAACTTCACTCATCTGCCTAAATTTTAGTCTAATCTCTCCCAATCTTTCCAGTTGCAGGCAAAATGTAACTGTTTTATGTAAGTAGTGTATTGGTAGTGGTAGGTGAACCTGGGGTAGTTTTACTTGCATTGTTAGTTTGACAACTCTTGACCTGAATGTTAATATTATAACCTCCTTTTAAGATGTATTGATGCGTATGTAGCATTGTCCTTACAAATCAGGGAAGTAAGCCAAAGGAAATGTTGACCTCTCCTCTGCATTTATAGGAAGAGTTTCAACTTTTTTTTGAGCTTTAAGCATTTTGCATCAGAATCTTCCATTTACTGAGTAAGAACCATACTTTATATGGGAAATACTGTAAACCAACACAAAATAATTAAATTTTGTTTCCCCCTTTCTTTTTTTAACCTCTTTTTTTAAAAATTTTTTTTGTGTTAAGTTTTTTGTATTCCTTTCTCCTTCTCGTGCCTCCATCTGTAGCTATTTTCCTGCTGCCTTTTTGGTCTTTTCTTTTTGAGAAAGAGATCACTGTGTGCAGAATAGTAGCTAGCAAGTAAGATTTGAATAGAATTTGAGAAATACTGTGTTTGGAAAAATCCCCATCATTTAAGTGGTACCTTAAAAAATAGTTGCATATGGAAAGCAAAAAAATCCAAACGACAAACAAACTACACTAAAAATTAATCAAAATGTTCAAAGTTAAAACCAAATAAAAGAAGGGTAGAATAATGCCTTTGATACTAAATGATTCTAGAAGAGTCCCTGAACTCTTGTCCAGTCTAGGAGCTGAAGTCAAACAGGACCCTTCACCTTACAGAAAAATCTGTTGCCAATTTCACTGCAGAAATTGAGAGCAAGATGTAATACTAGCATGCTACAAGGCAAGGTGCAGTTTCCCACATAGTTGTATGCAACGTCACTTCAGTCATGAAGACTTTGGAAGAAATACTAACCACCTTCCAAAAACACAAGGGAAGCTGCCATTTAGGCCTTTTTTTATGTCTGGCCTCCCACAGTTTTCTGAAGGCAGCTATTTTTTACTGGCTTGTGGAGCTTTTCGGAGCAAATCATTGCTAGATTGTATTTGAAGTCTTAAACTTGCTAGTGACAGTCTTGGGTCTTGCATTTCAGGAGTGATGGCAGAGTAATGTCTTTCTTGGCAGGGGGAAGAGGAAAGAGGAGATGGATGGGGATGAGAAGGGAGTTAGGGCCAAAAAAAGTTTGAACGGTCAGAATTGGCTACTTTTCTTTCTTTTACTTTATCTCTACATCCTTCTCTTTCTGTGAGAGATTCCAGGGTTTAATGGATGTGGAAGGGGAGAAGAACCTCCTTTCAAATTTCTTGTCAGCTTTTTTCTACTTCTCTGCAAAGTACCCCAGTTTATCCTCAGTACGGATGAGATTGGGCATATGTAACCCTTATACTGCCAAATCTGTGTTAAAATCTTACTATAAAAATTGTTATGGTCAGACCTTCACTCAAATTTTAGTGGTGTAGACACTAACATTTTGAATTTCACTAAGTTGCTTTAATTTTATTTATATAGCTGCATAAACAAGGGCAAGAATATAATTAAAGTATGATTTTGGAAACATTGTAAGGAGATATTTGGTAGACAGTATTTATAGTAAAACATGTTTTAAGATTCATTTACAATTGCGGATTGTCCTGAGACAGTGCTTTTTGATTTTTAAAATTAATTTTTTCATTTTTTAAAAAGGGTTACTTTAAGCATATTTTGAGGAATGGGTAGATGAGCTGGTGTTGTCTGCCCCAATAATTAATTTGATCTATATCTTATGTGAATACAGCCTTTTATACTTCCAGGAAAAAAAAGGTTCAGAGTATTTTGGAAATGTTGGTGTTTAGCTTAGGTGTACATTAGATTGGCCTGGTATAATTCTGTACAGCAGGAAGAAACAGCTATATATGCATAGCATTAATTTAATTGTTTTTAGTGTTAAGATGACTATTTTGAAAGGCTTTGTTTAGCAAAGGTTTTATGCTCCTCTGATTATTTGTTTTTATTTTTTGTCCCCCCCTTAGCTTTAAAAGGCCAAATTACTACTCTAAGTCAGAATAAATAACTTTCAATTTTCCATAGGAGCTGAAGTTAAAAGATGAAGAATGTGAAAGGCTTTCTAAAGTGCGAGATCAACTTGGACAGGAATTGGAAGAACTTACAGCTAGTCTGTTTGAGGTTTGTTGGAGTCTTCGATGTGATATACTTAAGGGAAGCTGAGCCAGATGTTTTATGTAGAACCAGTATATTGTATGCTGAATTTTTCTGCAATAAGCGTATAAAGGGATTTGTGTCCTGACGACTTGGGTGTGTTGAAGTAGAGGCTTGAGAGAAAGCAGCAGACTTTTCACTTAGATGCGAGACACCTTATTGAGCTTGTCAATCTGCCTAGACACAAAATGAAGAAAATAAAGGAAATATATCAGCTTACTTTTTGGCATAACTATTTTGAGACAGCTTCTCTGTCTGACAACAAGGCTATCTAGATAAGAGCTAAATTTGGGGTTGCCATGGTGACTAAATAAAAAAATAACGTAGTTCCAGATGAATGGAAGTAGCAAGTACATAACTTAATCATGCTTTCAGCTTCTGAATTTTGGCTCTGGTAGCATGCTACACCCACAGACTTCAAAAGAAACATTAGTGCTGAGTGATGCACCAGGGTGAAACCTGGTTACTGAGTGAGAAGCCTGGACTTTAAGTGGGACCTTTGCATTTGAGGAAAAGGCAGTAGTACCAGCAAAGATTGTGAGATTGTATTACACAGAAATAAAATGCTAAATCCATAACTTGAAGTAGGATCAGTTCTCATTTTATCTTAGGAATATATATAGGAATGCTTTGGGCCTAAATTGTGGTATCTTTAGCTGTCAGAATAAATTTCAGAATCCATGGATAATTTATACATTTACTAAATCGTAAGTATAGGCTTTCAGCATATGCATAAAGATACAACATTAGGTATGTTTTAGAAGCAGCATTTAAACCTATGATATTGTATAAAAGTGCTATTAAACATTTGAAAATATGACATTAAAAAAACCCTGACATTCAAAAATCAAATTACAAACTACATCCTGGTAGGGCAAGGTTACTTAAAATGTTAAGCAGTTCCTTTGTGTAAAAAATAGAAGAGTGGAAGGGTATTTTTAGCATAAATACTTGTGTATGCTGGGGGGAGGAAGATGTCAGGTAGGTATTTTAACTGTGGAGGAATAAAAGGAAAATTATTAGTGAAATTTTATATTTATGACATTGCATTGCTTAGAACAGTGTGTCAGTTTGTTAAAAATGTTTGAAATACAGTTTATTAGTAATAATAGTTCGAGTTTGAATTGTCCAGACTGTTATAGGCATGTTACCCTAAGTTTACTTTTGTGATTTGATTTCACTAAGAGGCTCTAACAAGGCACAGTGGTGGGGTTTATTGATTTTTTGCACTTGGATCTGCAGCCCTTGAATTTAATTTTGAATCCCACTAATTTCAGCAGCCATATAAATGGATATGCTAGGGCTTATATTGTTGCATCCCAGTGGAGGATTGAGACTTGTTTTGCCCAGCTGGGTGCATATATTACATTATTACACTGTAATAGCACAGTAACATGCTTTGCTTTCAAAGGTGCATCACTGAACAGAAACTGCATGGTCAATGTTAAATGTATTTGTACACATTGTATAAATGTGTATGTTCCCATTCCTGCATGTGTCTTGTTACTTACGAGAATTTTACAAACCCATATTATACAGCTGTGTTGTATGCCAGTGGGAGCCAGATCTTTTGGTATGACAATGTATGAATTTTTTGTTTTATTTATATAGTGTCCAGATGTGCTAGGCGCTTTACAGATATGAAAAGGATCCTATCCCAAGTAATTTGGTTGGTGGCTCTGATATTTTCGATTTTTGTTGCCTTCAGTAAGTACCACATGAGAACAGTAATTTGATCGTAGGTGCAAATTGCTGGATCAGAGCCTAAGCAAATATATTATACAGACAAAAGGCTTAGAGGTATGAGGTAAAAGGATGTTGGAAAAACCCTCAGTCCTTTTATGCTTCCTTCTTTATTGGCTTAGCCTTGTTTCTTTACTTGGATTGTTTTACTAGTGCTTTTTCCATTTTACGAAAGAAATGTTTATTAAATGATGAACTGTTTTTATGCTGTTGTTTTGTCCATTTTATTGATGGCAAGAATTTAGACCTCATAGTTGTTTGACTGGTTCCTTCATGCAGAAATTTACAGTTGTCTAAAACTGGTTATTCTGGCTACAAGGGAGAAGTTCTTTTGAATGTGCTACTGTGCCTATGTTGCTTTTGTTGCTACTGGTTGAGTCTTTCTCTTGGGGGTCAAGGAACTTGTCAGCCACCAAAGCGTGACTGGAGCCTGGTGTTCATGACAGGTATTGTTCCTGCTGGAGGGGGGTGGGTGGAGTTGCTGAATTTCTGAATCTGGGCTCAGGACCAAGGAGGACTTTAGTTGGTCAATGATGAATCAAAATGATAGATTTTTAAGGTTTGTTTTTTTTTAATGTAGCTATTTCGTTTCAGACTATTGCACAACTTAGTAGTCATGAGTAGTCTTCGTGAAGCAAAAGTATGTCATTAGTTGATGGATTTTTTGTAAATTTGTGTGAAGCATTTACACTAGCTAAATATCTTTTACAGGAAGCACACAAAATGGTTAAAGAAGCAAATGTCAAACAAGCTGCAGCAGAAAAACAGTTAAAAGAAGCACAAGGAAAGGTGAGTTTTTCCCAGCTTATTTACTTTGTCTTTTCACATGGTTTTAAATCTGAAGTGTGAATCATAAAGATGTAGATAGAGCATTACCTGTATATATTTTTAGAATATAAACTCAGTTGTTTTGTTTTGCTTGGTGAACACCCATGGACACTGTGTTTCAGCATCATGTCAACCAGCAAGGGTGCATAGGAGGCCAATGTTACTATCATATGCAATTGCATAGGCATCTGTGTGTTAGTTGGAAGATGAAGTTTTGATTGGCACCAAGATAGCTGGAGATGTTGTTAATTGATTTAATATATTTATAAACTAGAATATTTTTGTTTGTTCATGACTTTATTCCCCCCTGCCCCGTGAAGATTGATGTCCTCCAGGCTGAAGTAGCAGCGTTGAAAACACTGGTACTGTCTACTTCACCAACATCTCCAACCAAGGAGTTCCAGGCTGGTGGAAAAACTCCTTTTAAGAAAGGCCATGCAAGAAACAAGAGTACAAGCAGTGCTATGGGCGGCAGTCATCAGGACCTTACCGTGATGCAGCCAATTGTAAAAGACTGTAAAGAGGTAACGTACAAGGATTGTTCTCTTTTTGCTGATAAACTGGCTTTATTGTTTTGTTTTACTCACAATAAATATAGTATATCTTAAATCTTCATTTAATGCTTACTATCTTAGAGATATTTTTCATTAATGAAAGAACTTTCCTTACTTACCAGTAGGTGGTGATTTTTCCAAGTCTTATTTGCCTTTAAGTTAGTAAGGGAAGATGAGATAAGATTTCAGATATTGGAATTGCATGTGGTAATTAAAAAACCCCAAACAATAAACCAAACAATATAACTGAATGATAAATCCCAGTGGCTTTTTTGTGAAGTCCATCACTGAAAGTTCATAAACTTTCATAAGCATTGCATGAACTGTCATAGAAAAGAGGAGGAGTCATTTTATAGATCAGTAGTGGGTGAAAGAGGCCAGGGAAAAGATGAAATTGGTAATTTATTATAGAACAGCTGAAGAGTCACTGGAATCCTGGGGCCTGTGTGAGAGTTTTTTATGTGTGGGTTGCGGTATTTTTGTTTGGTTGGGTTTTTTGGTTGGTTGGTTTGCTTGTTTTTTAAACAAGCTTTTTTTACTTGTGTAACTGAAAATGGGGAAATAACGAGGCGAGAGGTTGGTACTTGAGTCCTTGGAATGGTACTAGCAATAATTGAACGAATAGTTGAGGAGGAGCTTATTTTACTGGGTGGTTAGTAGAACAGCAGATGAAATTCAAAAATCAATAAATGAGAAACAAGGCATCTAGGAAAAAAATGCAACTAGCAAGCTTGCAGTTGTGAACTTGGGAAGAGCTACATTGTGCTGGAAAAAAAAGATAGCGTCCTTGATGATCATTGTCTGAAAACCCCATCTCAGTGTTCAGTGATGGTCAAAGACCCAGTGATGGTCAGAGACTTAGGAGTTCTTAGGAAAGGAATAAATAACAAAAGAAAAAGTATTATACTGCCGTATAAACATGTAGTAAAAGTGTTTCTATACATGCAGCTGTGATATATTCATCTCAGAAAGGACACTGTGAAAATACCAGGAAGTGTGACATAGATGTCCCCTTCTTGCTAGTTGTTCTTGCCACTGAGTTGTTACTCTTTGAATCTCCTTCTGATTTTGAGTGACCTTACATAAAAAGGAGGTCAAGAGTAGCCTTGCTCAGGGCTGTGTATTGGCCCTGAGCCAATAGCTTTGGACCCTTTTGCAGAGTCTACCACCTAGAGCTTTGTGTTGTGGAATAGAACTGGGCGTAAATACAGGTCAGCTCTCAGATTTCTTTGTGGAATGTAGACAGAATCAAGAGTGGGTGACTGTCCACCCTAAATTCCAGTGGAGCTAGAAAGGTGCCAACATCCCAGAGAAATATATCCTAGCATGTGGTAATAACCTCTAGGATAAATAGACATGCCTAATGAATTTAGATATTAAAAAGACTATTAAAAAAAAAAAGATATTAAAAAGCTGAATAGGTGCCCGGATCTTAAGCAGACAGGTAGCATCCCCTCACTAGAAATGTTGATAAATGCATCAGTGTTGTTCAAAGAGCTGAGATTTTGCTGATGTCATATTTACTGTAATGAAAGCATAAAAAATTTGACTGGAATTATTATTACATTTGACTGTACATTTAATTTCAGGTAGTCAAAACTGGGATCTAGTGAAAGCGTAAGTAAAGGCAGGGAGGAGATACGCATGTATCACCCATTGTAGATTGAAAAGGAAGAACATCAAGCTATGGTCACTGAACAGTTTTTTTCAAGGCAGCTTCTTTATAAACTGTAGGTTTGGGTAAAATTTAGTAACTCTAGAAAATAACCAAGTTAATAAGAAATGCATCTTAATTTTTAGGATTCTAGAGTACAAATCAAAAATGGATGCTTTTCTGTTGGTATCTCTTGATTGTATTAGTTTTAAAGCCAGGCCTAAGATGGGTTTTAAGTTATGGGAAATGTTCCTTTAGGGAGCAAGTTACACCTATTGAATTCCATTTGTTCAATGAAGTTGATGGCATAGCAACCAGAACATTTATGGATTAGCTGAATTAAGATAGTTGTTCCTGATTGTACCTGAGCCTAATGCAAGTAGCTTTAATGAAAAACAAATTTTCCAGTCTAATTTTTGTAGGTTACTTTTCAAGGAAAAAATAAAAAAGAAAAAGAATAATGTTTAACCAAAATCCCCTGAAAGTGATGAAGGAACTCCCCAAAGCATATATGTAAAAGAATAGCCAAGTGCTGAGACCTCAGAGAAGGGGTAATGCATGGGGCATGAAAAAGAGACTGAGGTTCGTTGAAAGCAGCATACTGGTCTTTCAAGTAGGATTAAAAATCAGTTTTTAGTATATGCTATTTCCCCATTTCATTATCTTATCTGTATTATTTTTTTAATGGTACGAAATTTTAAATTCACATCCTGGCTTATCTTTCTCCTGCAGTGTACATCCTTTCTAACATGTAAAATGTCTGGGATTGCAGTTGTTTTCCTTGAATTTCCCTGCTTTTCTTAACTTATATAAATGGAGGTAAACTAAAACACTGTAATGAAGATGCATGAGGATGGAAACTGTTTTCTGGCTCTTCCTAAGTTTTTCAAAGCTATCTGTAAACTTAGGAAATGGGGGACAGGTAATTAGCTTGTCTCTGGTGTAGTGGTAACCAGTAGACGCATTATCTTTGTATATTGAAAATTGTGTGTTTTGATTTGCTTGAATTTACAGGCTTAGGAAAGTGGATTTAGGAAGGTATTTATAGCTGAACCATGATAGCATTCTTTCACATTACAATAGAAAGCATTTTAATACTTACTATTTACCTGTGGATATTTGCAAATGATAGCACTAGTGTGATAATTACATTACTAAAATATGTGAATCTTTGTGTGTTGTAGGCTGACCTGTCTCTGTACAATGACTTCAGATCTTGGAAGGATGAGCCTACTATGGACAGAACATGTCCTTTCTTGGACAAAATTTATCGGGAAGATATTTTTCCATGTTTAACTTTCTCCAAAAGTGAGGTAATGGAAATGGTCTAAATGTGGTCACTTATGTCTTCCCCTTAAATATGTTACATGGAGCCAAAAGACTACTGTATTGTTTGCAGTATGAAGTTTAACCATTTTTGTTTCATTAGTGTGTGATAATTTACAGTGGAGTCCTAAAGTTTAGTCTGGAGTATTGAAATGACCATTTTTTTCTTCATATTCTATTCCATTTATGCTCTTCCAGCTATGGCCTTTTTATGTCTACTTCTTCAAATGCTACTCCTGTATGTCAGAATCTGATGTTTGTAGGAATGGATGGAAGTTTTCTTCCTGATACTTCAAATACAGTGTGAAAGTCGTGTTCTGTCTCTTGTTTATATAGGGGGCAGTAGAGACCAATATATTTAATTTTGTGGACTGATTTTGTCTCATATCAGTCAAAGCAGACTGCAAGTGAGTCTGGGCTTTTTCTTGAAGAGAGGTTTGAGTTACGAGAATTAGACTTTGGGTTTTAAGATTCAACAGGGGCAGTTTGTAAATATGGTTTTAGAGAAATCAAATTATAAGACCTTTTTCCTTGTGTTATTCCCACACATTATCCCATACAGAGGAAAGACTGGAGTTTCACCTGTCCTGGGAATAACATGGAACTGATTGCAGATCCAACTGCTTTACTTAGTTTTTGTTCTTAAGCAGCATTTACAGCTGTACTTGTAGACAGTCAGTAGGGAAAAGGGAGCATATTCTTAGATCTTTATTAAAATAAGAACAAGAAATTTTAAAGTCCTAAGTATTGATATTCTTACCCAATAAAATTAAACACCTCACATAGAAGATCCTACATTTTCTTCATAATGTTTATCTGTTGTTTTCAGGAGGTGTTATGTTCTTTTCCCATGCTTTTCATCTACTGTTACTTGCTGGCCATAAGCCCACAGTCTTTTGGTTAATTGTATACCAGTTTGTTATGCTTGGTGTACAGCATCATATGAACCTCTCCCACTAAAAAGTTTACTTGGTTACTATGGGAATTAAATTGCTTCTGCAGTATATGTAAGTAGGCCATCCTGTTGTCTTTTGCAGCAACTTAATTTTGGATTTTGTTCTTCATTGGTAATATAATTACTGTAGATTTCTGTTGCCTCTTAAGGGAAGAATGAGCCTTCTAGCACTTGTCAGTTACACCATTTATTGTTTCCAGATGCTGTGTATAGTAACCAACTTCTGTTTTCACTTGGCTATTGATAGGCTAGTGTGCAGTTAAACCAAACAATAAATTACACATGTATTGTGTTTTTGAATAATTGAAAATGCAGTTATGTGAATGGTTGAAGTATTACATTAACTCTCAGTAGCCTCTTGTGTGAATGTGTAGTGTTCTGCTTTTGGGAGATGGCCGAGAGAGTATTTCATATGAACTACTTTAATAGTAACATTCTGGTCTTAAAATGATTAAGGTACAATAGGAAAAATATCTTTATTACTCAGTAGGAAGGAACCGTGGCACAAAATTATTTCATTAGTAACATAAATGGCATCTTTTTTTAAATTGGGTAATGGCTATTACTTGAAACAGTGGTCTTGGACAAGTGTTCAGTCCAGTCAAGCAAAATGGTCACATTTCCAGTGCCTTATCATTGTTTATAAGGAGTGAACATAAAAAACCTGAGCAAAGTTGCGCTTTAAGTAGGCTAGTGTTTGAAAGTTGTAACTGGCTTTTCTATATATGGTTCAGTCTTACTTGTTTGAACACCTTACTAGAGCTATCTTTAGCTGAAAACCAGTGACATAACATTAACTTGTTTTATTCAAGATAAAGATGTATGCAGCATAATTTTGTATTTTGCATAGAACACAATAAAATTAGAACAATTTTTTAAAATAAAGTTTGTGCCATATTCAATCTCTGACAAGAACACAGCATGTACAAATACATGTGCTATTTGGGTGTATGAGGAAAGGCTGAAAATACAGTTAGCATTTTAAACATGCTTGACTACATGGCTGGCTGTAAAGGAAGTTAGCTTGCCTCAGGGAAGGCAGGGTTATTTGGAGGCCAGAATTTAAACAGGAACTTGGAAATGGGACCTCTTGCTCATGATGAAAGTGAAATTTTATTTGTAATAGAATTTTGTTTGGTGGGTTGATTTTTTTTTTTTTCCCCCCCTGTGTTCTTTGCTTTTCTAGAGAAGAAATATGTCAGTGCTTTGAGGCAATGGATGAAGCAGAGCTGTTTTTAACTGCTTTCTAAATTTCTCTTGCAGTTGGCCTCAGCTGTTCTGGAAGCTGTTGAAAACAACACTCTGAGCATTGAACCTGTTGGCTTGCAACCTGTTCGATTTGTGAAAGCTTCTGCAGTTGAATGTGGGGGACCAAAGTATGTTGAGCTAACACAGGGGGATAATCTTGGCTCGTTTGATATCTCTTGGCTTGACAAAACTGCTATCAACTGATTACCTCAGTCAAATTTGTGTATCTTAAATTTAATTTCCTAAAATCTAAAGCTTCGAGATTTTTGTTACAAATTCTATTGGAAAGTAAGCAACTAATAAATGAAACATCAAAAAAACCTAATATAGAACAAACCTTACCATTTGGGGAGAGCTTGACTTTTGCTTGTTTTGATGCATTGACCCTGAAAGTAACATTTACCGCTTTGGAGAAGACCATTCTGATACTTAAACCAGATGCTGTTGAACTGGGGGATCTCAGCTGAAAAGCATCGTGGAGGAAATAGGTATTGAAATTGTACAGGCTGGGTTTCTGACATCTGCAGTACTTGTGTGATGAGGTTTGGATTTTCCCTTTTGTTTTTTAAAACCAGGGCATTGTGGCATAAAAAATTTAGGACATATGTAGGATGCTGGCAAAGGTATAGCTGAAGTATTTGAGAAATATAGTGAAAGTTAATCCTCTGAATTTGAGCAGGAGGAATATAAATGGGAATGAAGATGAATGAGAGTTTGAACCTAAAGTAGGAAGTATGCCTGAATGACAGGAAGGAAGGTAATTTTAGAAATTCTGGAATGGTCCTAGAGGAATGTGAAGCAAGATTTGTTGTCAGGTACTGATACAAACATTGAAGTTGGGTGGGAGGGACTTGCCTGAGGCACTGGGGCTTTGATGATGTGGAGAAGGAAAAGGATTTGTAGGATGCTTGAGTGTATGTCGGAGTAAGAAAGCAAGGTCAGTCTGGAGATTAATCTGGAGCCGTCCAAATCTTGAGAAAGACTTGACTTTTCTGTTGGAGGTATTCTGGACAAGTTGAAAATTTACTCCGTAATATTTGATTTGAGAGAGCTCAATTTTACAGTAGAAAACTTCCATCAAAATGTTTTCATCTGACTCTAAGATTTTTTTCTTTCTCATTGCCATTGCTTTTTAATCCTTGTTTTTTCTCTGTTGGGTGGAAGAGAAACTACAATTGACACATCTCAAAATTCTTTATTTTCTCTTTAAAGAAGCTGTATAAAATGAAAATTGTTTTGTGACTTAGTCTTTGATCCTTTCTAGCTTGCAAAGTTCAAGCGTTCAAATATTTTTCAACTTCCTCCTGTCACTAGAACACACACTTTTTGAGCGGTAGCAGCCTCTCATCAGAAGGGCCCACACCAGTAATGGAGCTACTCAAGGGGTAGTGAATTCCTGTCCAAGATCTTCCACTGTAAGCTGTGTTCCATGAAAGCAGTAGAGAATCTGGACAGTCAGAAACCACTGAAACAAGTCATGTGTCATTAAAGAACAGCTGGCGAATGGATTTAAAGTCATTGTGGTTCAAGCAACTTCGCTACATCTTGATGTGATGACATACTTACCCAGCCAGGAGACTCAGTTGCATCATTCAGAAATTTCAGGAGATTTTTAACCTGCTTTCTTCAGTGTAGGATAACTTTTAAATTAGAACTTAGAAAATCCTTAAATATTTGGTGAGATCAAGATTAATGTTTTGAGATGACAATGCGCAAGTTGTAATTTAGTTATTTTAGGTATATCAAAAGGTCAGGCATTCTTTTCTCTCTTTTCCAACTGTTCTGTACCGACAAAAACTTCTGTGGTGCGGCTTGTAGATAAGTAATAGATAAGGAGTATGCAGTATTTAAGTGTAATTTGACAGCTTTGCCTTATACATTACTACTGGCACCAAATGGGAAACAGGTGTTCCAGTTTTCACTGTATCAGTGTAGCAGTTTCAGGTTTTTATTTTTATACGGTGCAAAAAGCTTTTTTTATTGAAACCATCTTAAATGGGTAACATAATATAGACAAACTGAAAATAAACAATAACAAAAGCTAGATTAATGTTTTTAAAGAAATCATTTTGTTGTACATTTGCATTTTGTTGTACATTTATGTGGGGGAACAGATGCATAAAATAGTGGGTAACAGCCCAGATAGCATGGTAAGGAGTGGAGGACAGAGAGCTGTGACAGTAGTACAGAAAGGTTCTGAATATACAGAAGTCACTGAATGGTGCCTATGATGCTGTGTGGTAAGTGCTGCCTTTTAACGAAAGACAGCTGGGTTTCCCCAGGAGATTCAAATAATTGTCCCCAGGGGGAACAAAGCGCTGAGCTGCGTGTGCCGTACAGCATGAAACTGAGTCACCAGCAGGAATCCTCAGCAGTTGACTGGTGTGATGGAAGACTGCATAGAAAAGGCAATTATGTTACCAGAAGGAAAAAAGGATTTTATTTTCATAGCATTGAAAGTTTGTCTTCTGACAAAAGCTAGACTGAAATTGTGGTCCAGCTTGCTTCAGCTACTATAGGATTTCTTGTATCAAAGAGCTGCTGTCTGTTCCCATAAATTGCTATGGAAAATCATATACACACTTCAATTTTCTCCTGTTTTACATGGTTCTGTGGACCAGCTGCAGGCAATTTGAAAGGGCCTATGAGCCACTATTCAGTAACACAGAAGCTTAGTAATTTTTATTTCACTTTTGAAAGGCAGCTTGTTCTTAGACTCCCCAATTTCATGAGGTAGAAATGGGAGAAAGAAGAACCAGTAGCTTTTAAAATTAATGGAACAGTGGTTGCCATGACAACCCAATTCATCTGAGATGCTGTAATACAGACATTCCGAATAAATCAAATTCTTCTCATCTTTAAAAATTCATTGTTTTCCTGAATTGTTTTTTTGGGGCACAGTTTGTGGTGACTAATGACCTTTCCTGAATACTACATAGTTGCAATACACCAGAAGTAAATTTGATTATTTTACTCTCACTTTTTGTAACGGGAACAGAAAGAATTACTGCCAAACATCCCGTTTTCCTTTGTCTCAAAAGATTTTATACTCTGAATGTAAAATATGATTTAAATTTTGGCATAAATGCAAAACTGGATTTAAAATGCATCTAGGAGAAGCTTCAGAGAATTGACTGCTCTTCTGTGGGGCTGATATTTTTTTTATCATGAAATACAATATCAAGTGGAACTTTTAAAAATCTGTTTAAATGTTGGCATCAACTGATAATTTAAAAAATGTTTATTTGACATATCAAGAGTTAATTAAAGAAATCCCACTGTACTAGAGTTGTCAAGCCAACTTAAATTAGTGAATGTGGAAGTGCATTCCCAGAGCTGAAGAAAGTTTTAGAATTCAAAAAAAGCATCATAATGCACCAGTATTGGAATTAAATTAGGCCTCGTGGAACTAAAATAATTGACAACATAATGTAACAGTTGCAGCTTGTAGAATGAAGGTAGAGACTCATCTGTCTTTGCCAAGATGAAGCAGTTATATTAACACCATAAACGCATGCACGTGTTTAGACATTAATGTCAGATTTGTTTATTGAATCATTGACCTTTATATTTGTAGGAAATGTGCTCTCAGTGGACAAAGTAAGTCATGCAAGCATCGAATCAAATTAGGAGATTCAAGCAGTTATTACTACATTTCTCCTTTCTGTCGTTACAGGGTAAGTAGATTTGCTGTGATTTAATTTTGTGTAGTAGTTATTTAGCTATTTTTTTCCATACCTCTATACAAAATTGTATTAACCACCATTATTTTTATATGAGTTTAGATCACTTCTGTGTGTAACTTCTTTACGTATATTCGATACATCCAGCAAGGACTGTTGAAGCAGCAAGATGGTGAGTAAAAAAATTGTCTGACCTACATAAAGAGACATTTACATAGTGCCTGTGCCTAAAAGTTGCTGTCTGTGCAACAAAGTTGCTAGCTGTGACCTGACATTACAGGAAAGCCATCAGTTTATAGTCATTGTTGGAATTTCGAGAACATGGTGATATTTCACTCTCCAAAAAAGTTATTTTTTAAAACAACAAATTATAATGGATTGATTTTCAGCCCATTTAAAAACCCCTTATGCAGTAAGAAATGTTAAAAAAAAATCTAGTCACAATTTTTCCACACAGTAGTCAAAAATCAAATCTCTGTCACAGAATATGGAGGTATTTTGAATGGAAAAAACTTTGGTTTGGTTTGATCTGGGCCATTTTTTCTTTAGCTTGGTGGTTTGGCGTGTCTTCTCATTTTGTGCAGTGACAGTTGAGATACCTGTTCTTGTCAGACTGTTTTTTCAGGGGAAACTGGCAAGAAAGCCAATCCTTTGGGTTAAATTGCAAAATGTGAACAGGTAACCTTTTCTATGGACAGAAAACCTGTAATCATTCGTCTGAGTGCAGCTGAGAAATGAGATCGTTGCAGTAGCATGGCCAAATCTTGATTAGGACTCTGGTTATAAATTTAAGGTTTGATCACCCTCCACCCCAAAAGAGAAATGTGTTTTTTACTGCCATTGCTTCAGGCTGTAGCTTGGAGGGGAGGGGTTCCCTGCCTTTGTTACCTGGTTTCTTTGGTCATGTCGGGATATCAACTGCCTATTTAAACTGTGTCTGCACGGTAATTCAGCAATTTGCTTAACTGTGCTATGTGATTCCATATAAAAGAAGATGTTTGTGAAAACATATTCACTGTACACCTAGTTACTAAATTCTGGAATTTAAAAATATATTGCATGTTGGAGTCGTAGTTTTGTCTTCATTTTCAAGACCATTTTACGTGTTTATCACTGATGATTTGACTGTGTTTAAACTGCACATAGTTGATTTAATTATATTTCCTGTCCAGGTCAAAGAATATTTCTAAACAGCTTTCAGTCCAAACTTTTTTGAAACAGGTCATATCACTTAGGCTCCCAGAAATACTGAGCGCAGATAGTGGAAAAAGTGTCATTAGCCCTGTGTCAATAGTAAATTAAAATAGTTGCTTTCACTGTGAAAATGTAAATTTTTTTTTAGTTCAGTTGCATTTTTGAAAGTAAAGTAAAACAGTTAAACATTGTAATGTTTATGGATGTCTGTGCATTTCGTTATTCCAGTTTTCAAGTCTCTGTGGATTTGCTTCATCAAGAATTTGGCTAGAATTAGCCCTGCTTTGCTACCTCACCTATAGTCATCTCCTCCTGATGTTTCCAAATTTCAAGAGCTCAGGATTTTAGCTACACCCAAATATTTCTAACCTGAAGTACTCCTGAGGTGATAGATAGACTGTTCCTTACAAAAAATAATGGTGTTAATTTTCAATGTCAAAGGGTCACGGAAGTCACCAGAAATTCAGCTATTTCATATACTTAATTATGTTTAATAAAACCTTCAGATGGTGGTCATTTTTACTAGCATCACTGAATATCTTGAAAATGTGTTATTTAAGTTTTAATACGTTTTGTAGTTAAAAGGCTTTTACTTTGACCAAAAGGACCTGTGAAGTTTCAACTAAAAATTGTTTACTTTGCTATTGAGATAAAAAAAACTTAATTAATGGATTTTTTTATGTCATATAATGAAATACTTCCAGCATTATCAGATTTATTTATTCTTCACAAGAAGTTTATAAAAAAAATTGAGTTTGGTGTTTCAGCTCAGTTGTCATCTTTACCACTAAAACGTAGAATTTGCATTTGTAGCTTTATGTAAGGATTTCAACAACACATTCACAAGAATGTAGGCACTCATCATAATTGTCTGTATAATGTGCTGCATGCATTTCTACTAATGCACCATATAATTTTTAAGACAGAGATCACTTCCACAAAAGTATTTTTTGAAATATGGTAGAGAGACCTTGTACGTGTTCAGGTTAATGATATTTGTAGACGTTCTACATCAGGATCTTAACTGCATGGAAATTTTGTCTTGAATAATTATATACCCCATGATTTTGATTTGTATTGCTGTGATGTCTAGAAGCTTAAGCTATGCACTAGGCTTATCACGTTTAGGAAGATACAGATGAAATAAGAAAAAAGGGTCTTTCCTACCCAGTTTATTGTTGCTGGCAGATTACTGTAGAAAAAAAAAAGGAGCAAGAAATACTACAAATGGCAAAATTATAACAAAATTGCAGATTCTTTGGTGAAACAGTTCTTATTCAACAAGCTCTACTTTTTTCTTTTAGTAGTCATTTAGTTTCAGAGAAAATGAGTCAAGGGGCAGAGAAGCTTAAATAAGAAACTGCAATTAATTGAAGCTGACAAGAAGTACTGATATAGTTCTGTTCTCCATTTTAAAGAAATATAAAATCTGAGGAATTTTTTATAGGACTCTCATTTAGGATGTTTAGAATACGTACTTGAACAAATTTTGTTATAACCAAGCACAATTAGTCCTTACACATATTAATGTTGGTTTTACCAGATGTTTGTTATGAAGTTCCCCATAACTCATGTAGAGTAAGGCAGCCTGAATACATCAGTTGAAATAAAATGTGAATTTGGGATACTTAATGATATTTCTGTCTTTTTTAGTGGATCAGATGTTCTGGGAAGTTATGCAGCTGAGACGAGAGATGTCACTAGCAAAACTTGGCTATTACAAGGAAGAGCTCTAAATCTTTTTACTCTTGCGCGTGCATGAACTTCATTGAATATACGTAACTAAAATTGCTGAACCTTTTTTTGTCACTTGATATTTATTTCCACAAAGTGGGTCCAAGATCTTTCTCCTTTTGCAGATGGCACTAAGAAGTACTGTGATTGTTTTAAACTGACCTATGCTGTATATGCGTACATATAATACTTAGTTGAACAAATGTGGTAAGCACTTGCAAGTGTATTAGTGATTGTAATTTACATTTAAAAACAAAACTTCTGATTAAAGTGTTAATCTGAAACAGTGTCTGTCTTCTGTTCTTTGTGATGCAGAATGATGTGAACCTCCCCAGTAGGACACTCCAAAATGTAAAACTGATGTTACGAAGAGCGAATAAATGCCTGGTATTTTCTTCATTGTAGTGTTTAGGTACACTTACGTAGCTCTCTATGCATGTATGCCAATGCAGTTAACAGACAGCTGGGAGAACTTGGAATTGTTTGAAGTGCTGCTTTCCTATACTTGTAATTTTTAAAAATATGTATGTAAGAAGAGAAACGCATATAGTGAAGAGTTACAGCACAATAAACCTGAGAATCTTCTCTTAAGGAAGGGTGCTTCTCAAATATGAAGGAACAATAAAATTATCTTGTTTGCTCTTTGGTTAAAAATCTATTTTGATCCCTACATGACTGCTAAAAACGTTCTCTTTCCCTCTAATTTTCTTTCACTAGAATTTTTTCATTCCTTTAGGTTAGTATTTTTTCTCCCACTCTTCTGGGATTTCCAGTTTTCAATGTTTTATACATAATTTTCCCCACAGTTGTTCTTGAAACTCAGAAATTTCCATTATGTGATTTCTTTAACATGATGATAATTTCCATATAATGTTACGATTTGTGGGTGTGAAAAAACTGGTGTCAGAGAACTCAAAAGAAGGATCCTGGCCTCTTGAGAAAGATGCTTTTTCTGTTGGAAGTGATACTTTGGCACTTGAAGTTCAACTAGTTGTTTTCTTCCTGGGCATTGTCTCAGTTGAAAGCAGACAGTTGATGATGTTATAAGGAGCAAAGTTGTGAGTATATTCTAGACTTGCCTTTTTGGAAAAACATTGGATCTCAGTCCTGACAGCTGTTTATCAGTTGCACATAAGATTAAAACTTTGGCAGGTAAACTGACTAGAAGGTGGCTTACAGAATTTTTTTTTTTTAATCTCAGTGGATACAGATCTCTTTGATGCTGAACAAAACCAACATTATTCATCATTGTCTTACTGCAGTGTTCTCAGTTTTCATAAAAGTCAATAGAATGAGCAGCAAAATGTAATACCATGCTTGTGTTGCTTGTGTATGCCTGAGAACTCTTTTGCAAGTGTTGCCTTTGACTGGGCATATCAATGTTAAGGTAAAAACAAATAACTGAACCTAAATATTAGTGATGGAGTATGTATGTCCAACCTGGGCTGTTTTAGTTCTGAGGGAATACTTTTCTCAATCTCCGCTCACTGGGTACTACTTGCTGTTGTAGAAACCTGGAATCACTCTACCAGCAATTGTTAAAGGGTTGTTTATCTATTCAATAATGCTAAGGAAGTCTGGCTTTACTCACTCTTAGAAAACAAGCTGTGTTTATTGGTATTAATATTTTATGTTAGGCTCCTAAATGCTTCCTAAATGTTTGTTAATCCTTAGTTTAGATAATGAGATAGAACTGTTTCTGTGATTAGCTAACAGTAGGCAAATGGTAGCCAGTAGCTGGTGCTATTCTGACTTAATATCAGAATTGTTAAACAACAAAATCCTGTTGCTCATTTGAGCAGAGAGAAGGGTCCTTTCTCTACGTGGTAGTTTCTAAAATGTATTATGCTGAGGTGATTTTCTTGTATTAGGGATGAATGACAAAAATGTACCCCATGTAGTGCATCTCAGTGGTAATGCCTGTTCGGGTCAATTTCATCAACATCTCGTAAATGCTGACTGGTTTCTGTCTTCATGTCCCTACTCCAAAATTCTTTTCTATATTTTTCATGTGAGCCGTCTATTATGAGAAACCTCTGCCACTGTGAGTGCCTGGGGCTTGTAAAAATTGGACAGCAGCTACATGTCTGGTGGATATAATTACTTCCAAAAATGTCCTAATTCCAGACTTCGTCAGAACTTTTGTTCATAACCAAATGCCTTTTTTAGATGTCTACTCAAAACATTTGAGTATTTTTCTCCTGTTTGCTTAGTGGTGACAGAATGGGCAGTTTTCAGTGTTTAAAGATGAGCTAAGAGAAAGTGAAGTAGAGCTTGCTGCTGACCTTAAAAGAGCTTTGTTTCATGTTCTGCTTTCCCATATGTTTTCCAATGTTACCTTAGACAAACAGGCTAATGTGTGATTTCGTTTTGTTGATAATAGTAACAACGTAGAAGTTCTACTTCCCTACCAGTGATGGCTTTGTTCTTGCATTTTTGATTACTGTTGCTTTCATTGGTAGTACTCATTACATAACCTGTGTGAAAGTACAAAGACAAGATAAGTAATGTTTATTGCTGCATTTTTTGCGCATGTGTAATTGGTACTGAGACCAAAGGTCCTTAAAACAAGAACATTAGACTTACTGACTGGATAGAACACACATCATCTTGCCTCAAAAACCTTGTTAGATTCTCCTTTACGCGTAGTTTAAGTCCTTTACATAAAGCCTAAGTAGAACCCTGACTCTAGTTATGGAGGAATGAAATCAGCTGGGACAAAGTCATTGAAACCTCTGACAAAAACATGATGTGTTCCTTGGCATGTTCATAATTATCTGGAAGAGAGTGCATTTGTCCCAGCGGGAGCTCTTCGAGTAGTAGGAAAGCAAAGCACTTCTACTGGCTTTTCATGGATGTGGTGGGAGAAAATGAGGCCTTGCAGCAGTTCTTTGAAGGTAAGAGTAGTTTCAGGAGAAGCCTTAACAATTCTTGGTGGCAGCAAAACCAGTAATCGTTTGGGGGTAATTAAGGAAGAAAGGAGGAAGAAAAAGTGCCCTGAAAACCAAAGCTGTATTTACACTAAGTTATTGTGGAAGACAGTACCAGAATGAAGTATTACAAATAGTACAGATGTGCTGCAGTGCCTTTTTCTTTGTACTCTGGCTAGAATACCAAAGGGAAGGTGGTCCCAGCAAAGCCTGCAGTACGGGTGAGATAATTGCCTTGAAGAAAAACTGGGAAGTGACTGAGGACTCATTGCAGTGTAACACTTCTGAAATCTTAGTGATTTTCATGTGGTTAGAGATCTCAGTTTTAGCATGTCAGGTAAAGAGGGTTTTATTTCCACTAATGTTCTTCTGAAATGGCCTGATTGTAATTGGTAAAATGGTAACTGTGTTGGTATCCTGAGGACCCTTCTGAGGAGTTAAACTTGGATATTTTTCTCTTTTGCCTGGGATCATCTGTCTTTCTGCCTTTTTCTCCAAGACATTTTCTATTCAAGCTGGTGCAATTAGTTTCATAACTTTCTTTTACTACACAATTCACTTTCTAATAGATTCCATAATAAAACTGCATTTTTTAGATTCTCTGATACTGTGTTCAAAGACTTTTTACTTTTGTATTTTTTACGGAGTATTTCCTTTCCTTCCTCCAGTTTGCACTTTGCTTTTTGTTTTATTTTTAATACATTGACTGTTCTATTCTAAGCTGCTTTTGTTATATTTGTTTTCTATCTGTTACCTATGCAGGTATTCACTGATCTCAGAGTAACTTGAAAAACTGCCTTTTCTGTTGTAATTTTCTTTCTGTGTTTTTTTTCCCCCTGCCCCTCTGTTGACCTGGGTGACAGGTGGCAATTGTAACTTTAGGTTTTAGTTTCAAACTAGGAAATTAAAAAATTGATCAAGGAAATACATTTAAGCCAAGAAATGTAAATTGGTAAGCTACAATCTAGGGCTGCTAGCCAGCAAATGTGTTGTTTATAGATGGTAGGAAATTCATACCATGTTGCTTGAGTCCACTTTACGTCATGGAGTTAAAAAGCTAACAAACTTTTTGGCTTTGCTTTCAGCAGCATAATACTTGTTTTTATCAGGCTTTTTTTTTTTTTTTTTTTTAACTGCTGCATTGCATAGCTGTTAAATACTCAAAATAATGTTGAATATGAATTATAGTAAAAAAGCATATTTTTTAAGGAACGCTCTTGGAAAACACAACTTTTTAGGGAGTATGGGTTAGATTCTGTTGACTTACGTGACAATGATATTTTGATGGTAGAAGGTATGGCAGGGATTTTAGCTGTATGAGCTCTTTATGAGAATTAGCATTTTTAATTGTATAATTACTACTTTAACTATTTTTAGAAGGTCTGTGAGGGAGAGAAGCCTTGTTGATTCCTTTTAATTACAGGAAAAAGGAAACATCTTGGGATGTCATGTCCCTTCCATAATGTGTGGTTCTGCTGTGTTCCATTAGAATGTGACAAAGGTCTGCTAAGGCTGGACAGTGTGCAGTGATGCTGTTAGATGGCTGAATTTCATTATCTGGACACAGATATGTGTCAGGACTGCAAGAGCTAATCATTCATTCAGCATGGAGTAGGCTCTCTTGCTGTTACAAACCATAGGTAAGTCTGGAAAGGGAGCAAGCTGAAGTAAAGAGGTGGTTAGCCCTCTTTTCAAGCAGGAGTTGTGTTTACTGGATGCAAAGCCAGCTTTGGGTGGTGGCATCTCTGCAGCTTAGCACAGCAGTTCGTGGGCTGGCTTTGTAACACCTCGATGAGGCAAAGCTTCAGGAAGCAAGAGTCGTGAATTGCTGGTGATTGCTAGTGTTGATTTGGTGGTCTCTGTGGTTAGTCATAACAGTGTTAGAACATTGTTTTTCAAGGCCATGAAAAAACTGAATCTTGCAATGTCAGGTGGAGAATGGTGCTACTGAGTGGTTCCTCTGTGGTTTAGTTTTGGCTTACAAACACATCAGCTGGCAGTTAATGAATCTATAGATCTGGTTTGTAGGATTATTTGCAACTCATGAACACAAAAGATCCCCTCTGCCCTGTGCTTTAGTTCCTTACAGTGCATATTTGTTTTGGCACTCACTAGTAAGTTGCGTCTGCAAGATTGAGAGGGGACAGTTTGAAACAAGGGGGTTTTTTCAAGAAAAGTGAGATAATGTTTGTTTTCCTGACAGTCATTTCTTTGAATAGTTGATAGACCATTTACATTAGATATGACTCTGGGATTTGACCTTAGCTTTTTCTCATTCAAGTAAATGGCTTTTGTGTTGTGTGGCTGGGAAGTTCTCTTTTTTTTTCTGTTTCATTTCACTTGCACATTAGGAATTTCATCTTTGTTGCAGGTTTTTTTCCTATTATTCATGTTGAAACGAGTATTTATAGTGAAAACATTTCACATTTTAGAGTCAGTAAGTTCCTATTTGTTAAGGGAACGTCAGAGCTCCTGATTAACTCTTCTCCCTGTGTGTGGCAGAACAATCTGTTCTTGCTGATGTTATCAGTGGTTTGAGAGACCTGATGGAAGGTCAACCTAGTTAAACTGTTGAACTCATTCTTCTCTTTTGTTGTAAGGAACTTTGAGGTGTCTGAAATGCATGTGTTTTGTCTGTGCTGTCTGTGATCTAAAGAAATCTCTTCCTTAGTGGAATCATCACCTCTCTGTCTACTCATGCTCCTGCATGGGTAACATGGAATATAGATTAGAGTTTGTGGTAAATAAATGAAGCCACTGAAGAAACAGGCCCTTGAAATACAAAACACTTAAACCCCAGAGGTGCTACATACCATTTTAAGGATGAGAGATTGAAACAGGAATAAAAGATGAAATGAAAAATGTAAAATATTGATGGTAAGATTTGTTTCTATAGAAGATGTTACTTTGGGGAAAAAAAATCTATCCTAACACAAACTTGCTCATTACAATTTGGAGTTACAGGTCTTCCTGAAGTTGAATAACCTGGGCTGTGATACCTCCTGGCTGGCTGCAGCACTGCCAGCTACAGCTTGTTTATACTTATAACCCTGTAGCTCTTCAGCTTGTATCAATGGCACTAGATCTTTTCCAGTCAAAATGAGCTGGACTTTTGTGAACAACTTAAATGGCAACCAGTCCTTGGAGTCCTTTAGCATGAAAGAAGGGACTATAAGCCCCGTAAGTAATACTTATCTCAGTGAAAGTCAGTGAGGTTCACCTGGACTTTCCACTGAGGCTGTATAGTGGAGCTCCTAAAGTGCTGAAGCCTCTTTATGTAGAAAAAGGCTTACTTTCATGGTAAAGTGTCTTTAGATGGAAATCAGTTATTAATTCTCAAGCAGAAACATATCCCTCAAGTTGCAAGGCTTTGTAGCAAACGAATTTGTCTGTTCAGCAAGCAGGTATTATTGAACACTGACCATGCTCCCTGTGCTGTTTTTTCACCTTGAGCTGTATGTAAGGATTGTTTCCTGTGTAAAGTAGCTGATATTTTAACACTAATCTTACTACAGATAACTGGACTTGGCAGGGTGCTTCCTGGCATCCTCTTCTAATGTCAGGAAATTATTAATTTAGTATTGATTTTTAGTCAATATTATTTCTCTGTCCCCCATCCTTCACTTTCCATTTAGATACCACTGAAAAGGAGGCAGCCAATTTAAACGCAGATATACATAAGGCTACATGAAAGTGTTGGGAGAATTGATCAGGGATTGAGACTTGGTTACAGGACCATAGAGTCAAGCCGAGGAGCCAGGTGATGAGAGCCTCATGTCTGGAGGAAAGAAGGGGATGTCTGCCAAAGACTAACAGCCGAATTAAGAGGCTGGAGTTGGTTGTTCTCCTTGGGGGCCTGTGGCTGGGTATTAGGGACAGGCTAGTTGAGAATGGACAGGGAAACAGAAGACAGTGGTAGTACTGACAGGTTTTAGACTTGGAGACCAAACAACAGAAGTACCAAGCTTATGAAGAAATCAGAAAAATATATATCTTCATATGACTGCAGTGTGTGTTCTGCAAATACCTGTGTGTGAATCCCCTGCCATGGCACTGCCTTGGCCTTTCACCTTCATCTGGTTTTTGGGCAGCTGGTAGTCCTCTGCACAGTGACACCGAAGTTGAATGTGTCACTCGGTGCAGACTCTTCCAGAGATGTCTGGGCACATTGCAGCGTGAACTGTGAACTGCAAGCAGAGATCCCCAAGCACAGGCTGATGATTGAGGCTGCTGACTCCACATATCCTCCGGCAGCTCTTAGCCAGGCACGTGGTTCTGTGCAGGAAGCTGTGTTCACAGAGGCCTCACAGCAGGGCTTGTCCTGCCACATACTTCTTCTCTGCTCTTACAAGCATGTAACATCCAGGTGAGTGACTGGCTTCTAGTATGCCCATATCTGTCAAGTACTTACTGTGATCAAATGCCTGTGAAATGGATGCCACCATTTAAAATAAATTTGCATATGATCTAACAAGTCCTCCTCTGCTGAAACAGATGCCGGTGCAAACACATGATGCCACTGACCTGGAAGGTACATTAACAAAGTTCTACAGGGCAGCAAAATGTACCCACTCTTCATGCACCTGCATCACAAACATTCATTAGTGGTGGCCTATCTTCCTGGTGTTCTTCCTTCCTCTCCCAGCACTGCATATTCTTTCATTCTCCTCCTCCCCATTTAGCTGTTCATGCGAAGTGGAGAGATTTAGAAGAAATTATAGATATTTCTGTTATCATCACTTAGCAACAGAGCTGATCTCTGGACTGTGGGATGTCCATTTGAAAGGCCTTGTCTGTGTTTGATTTAGAGCTGAGTTCTTTGATTCGAAAGAGCCTGTCTCTGATCTTGGTCAAAATGAAGGATTCTTGATTGTGTGGTACAGGAAAAACATTTTGTATTTGACTTCTGGCCTCAAGTTGGTAGTGAAATTATATCATTCTGCATGAGGGTCTGGTAGTTTGAACAGGAAGAGTAGGTAGGGTAAAAGAAGGAGAAGGTGATGGAATAATTTTCCTGTGGACTGCATTAGTAAAAGGAGAAGGGTTTGTAATTCAAGGTAGGGGTGCCCTACATTCAGACATGAAGAATGAAAAGATGAGAATCCAACAGGTTTGAGGAAGGCTGCTGTGGAAAGCCAGGCTCTTTTGTACTCTTCTAGGTGGTTTTGCAAAGTAATCTGCTGCTGCTTCCAGGATGTGTGTTCCAGTTTTGCTGAGATAAGTTAGTGGGCTGCACCTATTGAACCTGTTCTTCTCTGGTGTGCGTGGGACAGGTTTGTATACAACATCAATACATTGAGATGCAAGGATTCTATCAGTAGCACGCCTGCAAGGTGCTATCCCCCAGAGAAAGGCAGTCAAAATTAAGCCTGCAGCACCAATGAGTAAACAATACCTAGTTTAATCTATGATCACAGAGCAATTTGGGAAATGTTTGTTAGCAATGTGAATTTATATGTTAAGGCAGACACGGGAGGGAATTCCTGTACAAGGTGGTGGATTTTTATATTCTGCTTGCATTAATGTCCTTTCTAAATGCTGGATCAAGAAGGAGCAGTATCAGACAAAGACATCAGGAAAGGAACTGAGGACATATTAGGGTAAGTGTACTATGGAAGGTGTGCGGTCAGAAGACAGCAAACGCACCAAAGGCAGTGACTACTCCTCGGCTCAGTGGCAGCGATTAACCTTTTGTGTTCTCATGCGCTGCTGCCAGCTGAGGGGCCATGGTTGGTGTCAGACTAGGGCTGAGCCTCGCAGCTCTGCATGTGTGGGCTGGTCCATTTTATCATGTGTGAAGTGAGACAGAGGCACTTGCAGCTCAAGCAGGAATGTCGAGGTCCTTATCTTGTTTGCATTCTGACTGGCCACACCTGTATTTGTGGAAGGCTTGCTGCAGAGGTGGGGAGCGGAGTAGGGCTGCTTGGCTGGGTTTTTTAATGAGTGCTCGTTGACTTTCTACGAAAGTTGTCATGAATTCCGGAAACTTTATAATCATAAAATCTGTTTATAGCCTTCCGTTACTAAGCAACAAAGGACAAAGTACTGAACCTTTCTATTCGCTAATACATTTAACATGTTAGTGGGCTGGTTTTTTTAGGCAGAATAAAAGGAAGCCACCAATGAAACATTTTTAAAGTTTTATTTGGGCTTTATTTAAACTCAGATGATGGATTTTTAAATGGAGTGTTTCAGAAACTCACTTGCAGTACTTGTGAGTACTAATGTGCAAAATGGATCTGTGTAAGACAATGTCTGAGCTTCAACCCAGCAAACTGTTTTGACCTCAATGTAGAAGTTGGAAATTATCTTCGAAACCCCTTTTCTCAGTTGGAGACTGGGATATTCATCCTCCTGCTGTAGTAATTCACTGAAGGCTTAATGCCATGCATTCAGTGGTGATTGCCTGGTGCTGCACTGTTATCTGCAGTGCCCCTGCACATTGTTAATTACTCCGGATTTCTCATCATCCTTTTTCCAGAGTGACTAAACCAGAAGCAAACCCAGCCTTTGGTTACACATGAGACAGGACAGATTTGGTTTACCTTTGGGTAGGACCATGGGCAGCATTACTTGTTCTGAAACACTGACAATTCTCTCTGAATTTGTGTTTTTTTTACTTTGAACTTTAGGGCAAGATGTCCATGGAGCCTTGGAAAATCCCATGGTGGATACAAGCCTGTTGGAAGAATTCATTAGTAGTGACATAGAGTTAGGAACTTTGTAAGTATTACGGCAACATGTACTTTCTGTCCTTAGCCACAGCTCTTGAATTGTTTTAATTAGTGCCATGATAAAATCTGAGTTTCAAGAGGATTGTGGCTCTCTTGGCATTGTTTCTTGAAGCTGCATAGGAAGACTTAGAAAAAATGAACTGCAGCCAGTGATGGAAATATGGTTGTTTTCTTGTTCAACAGAATGAATGATAATGAAGTCTGAGTTGATTCACAACTGTTGAGCTAATTGTGACATTAAATGCAGAGCTGTTACTTTAACATTCCTGTAACTGCTAATTAACTGTTTATGTACAGAGTAAATGATAAAAATGAGACTACTGTATAATAAATTGAGAGAATAACAGAAATCTCCCAGTTTGAAGGAAGCAGAGCTACTGTTTTCACCCTAATATTTAATTCAGAACAGAAACTGTCTGTCAATCTCTTTTGAGACTAACTTTAAAACTACCAAATGATACATAGCACAAAAGTTTATGGTCAAGGGTAGAAAATTATGTAGTATAGATCTATCAAAGACTTAAAACCCAAATCTTTCATCCAGACAACTGTCAGATGATTGTTGTTCAATGCAAAATACTATTAATAGGCTGGCACTTGCACTTGCCAAGAAGCAGAGCAAGAAAGGATGTTTTAAAAATAATTAAACATGGGATTTTTCATTCTAGACAGACAGGCTGTTGTTGTCCCCCATGTCCTGTTCCAGTAGAAATTAAAATCTCTTTTTCATCCCTAGGCAAAGCCAGTTGCCAGACTCCCCACCAGACTCTGGGTCAGAACCATGTTCCTCACCACAGCTACAAAGTAGGTGACGTGAATTTGGCCTCTCCCAAGCTTGCGGGAAGATCTCCAGCTCCTCTTTCTTGTTCTTATTTTCTTATCCGTTTATTTCCCTCAGCCCCATGGTGTGATACTCTGTGGCCCGGTGGGCTGCAGCCTCCGCTCCCATGCCCATCTGCCGTGGCACCCAGCAAGCTTCCCTGCGAGTTCATGGGCACTTACTCCGACCCCAGTGCCATGGGGCACCCTTCCACCATCTCCCAAAGCTGCTGCCTGAAGACAGAAAATGCCATGACTCCATGGAATCATTCTACAACCTCCAGCTCTTTGGGTTTTAATTATTCATACTTCCAGCCTAATGCATCTCAGATTTCTGGGTAAATGATAAAGCTTTTGTGCAAAGGATGAGACATGCGAAAAACAGTAGAGCTGGTTTAAGACTGGTTGTAAATTCCTGTGGCTGTAGGGTTTTCCACTGGATGGCAGTGTTTAGACATTTTTGAGACGCTTGTGGCTGAAGGTTTTTTAAAACGTCTTGATTGAGGTTTAGATTGGAAGTAGGAATGGATTTCAGTTTTTAAAACTATAGAAGACTAATGAGAAATCAAGAGGTTTTTCATAACTGGATTATAAAAATATTGAGGTGTTTTGCAATACCTGTTGTAGAGATTAGTGCATGAGGATCTTGTAGGCGTTCTAGCAAATGACATGAGAGAAAAAAAAATTGTCATATCTATGTAAGCAAGTGAAGCAGTAATCATATACTATCTGCCCTATTATCCTACCAGTGTGTTGTGGATGCTCAATTATTTAAAATGCTGTGGTATTTTAACATTAATTGATAAAAAGTAGAATTATTCAAGATAAAAGCTGTGATTTTAATGCAAATGTCAGGAAACTAAACCCCTGCCACTTATGCATGGTGTACGTTTTTAAACGGGATCAACTTCTTTATTCATATGAAATTAAAAAAAAAGTTTTGGAAGGGAAAATTGGATAATTCAGTTTTAAAAACCCAGCAACAGTCTTTATTCATGTGAAATTTTAAAAAATGTTTGGGAAGGGAAAATTGGATAATTCAGTTTTAAAAACCCAGCAACAGTCTTTATTCATATGAAATTTAAAAAAATGTTTTGGAAGGGAAAATTGGATAATTCAGTTTTAAAAACCCACCAACAATCTCCTCCCCCGGCAAATCAGAGTTTGGATAACAGTGCAGTTAAAATGAGATAATAGATACCTGGGTGCTCTTTTGTTATGATTCTGTAATATCTATATTCAAACTTATAAATGAGTAATGCAACATGTGTTTTTACAAAAGTATTTCTGCAGTGTCAAACAAAAAACGGAAGCTCTCCCAATTACTAGGAGATGTCATTGATTCTCCCGTGCAGTCTCAGGATTCCAGACAAGGTAAGCAAGCGTGTGAAGAGGAAATGTAATGTTTTATGCCATAGAGAAGTGAATACTTGAGGAGCACAGTTCCTGCTGGCTCAGAAAAGGTAATGGTATTAATGGTCTGTACTCCACTACCAGGTTTGGAGGAGCTTACCTTTTTGGAAAACCAGGACCTATTTATATTTGGTAAAGAGAGAAGAGTATTAGAGGTTCGTGTTTCTGAGGATTTTCTGTATAGAATATTTTGCCCTTTTCCATATGTGAACCTCCAGCGCAGAGATGATAACAGATTTTGTTAACTTTGCTTGGCACTAACTTAGCTGGGCAAAGAAACCATTTTGGGTCAGCTTAACAGGGAATTAGTGGGGAGGATGAGCAAAGAGATTGCCGTTTCCCATTATCTCCTCCAATCCATGTTTTTTTTTGTGCAAGCTTTGCAATAAACAAGCTTGGTAAAAGCTTGTATGTTCTTTCCCACCCCTTCCCCATATTGATTTGGTTCATTGTTTTATGAAGATAAAAAAGCTAAGTTTGTACCAATAGATACAAAAAAACCATATCAGGCATGTACAGAAATGAATCAGCTTCTGTGAAGTGTGAGGCTCTCTCTGAATGAACAGTTTGTAATGACCAACTTATCTGAGGAATTTCACCCATGTCTGTTAGTGAAAAACCTGAGAGTTGCCTGTTATTTCTTCAGAGTGAGATATTGTCAGCATTAAATCAATCTTATAGAGCACTTTTAATGAGTAGCAACTGGATTTAGTAGGTTGTTTTTCTCTTGATATCTTTTATTTAATCAGTGTTTGTTGATTGTGACTAGTCCTCTAAGTCAACCACTGCTGAAAAGAGAAGACAAGCAGACAGTTCTGTTTCTGAAATTGCTATTGCTATTTTTCATACTGAAAGGTATAGCTTTGAAACAGGCTTTCTTTGGGTGTCATTCTTAATAAAATCTCACTGACACGTGCATTGGAAAAAGAACAGAGACATGAGTGAAAATGGCATGGGGATCATTTAGAAGCGAGGTGTGAATTTCTTTACTGTGGTGTTTTTATATATATCTATTTATCTTTGCTCTGCTGTGTGTCAGAAGCGGGGACTTGCAAATGAAGCTTGGGCCTGAAGTGATTCTGAGGACTCTGCCTTACTGTGCTGTCACTGGCTGCAGATGGATCTCTGTTATATGCTCAATGACATATTTTCTCCTATCCTTACTGCACTCTATTTATCTGTCTCTCTTATCACATTCTCCTCTGTCTTCGTAAAATGTATAATATCTCAGAGAATTGTGGTTGACCCTGTCTGTCAAAGAATTCTCTAATGCATAGGCAGAAAGCAGCAACCAGATTGCCCAGGTGTAGTGGTGAATGTGCTTGCTGTTGGAAAACTGTGCTTCCTGTAGTATATTCTTCAATTCAAACCTGTAGTAGAGGGAATGGGAAACAAATGTAATTATTTTGCTTAATTGCTTTTTGCAGTGTTGCAGATGTACGGTAGAATTCTTAGCTTTCTGTTCCCCCCCTCCCCCCCGCCCCCAAAGGAAACCATCCACCCTTTTGGAGAGAATAAAAATAGGAACTGCTATTTGTGTACTATTTTGCAAGTCAGGAAAGCTGAAAAATTTATTTTCTAGAGCAAGAGAATATAACACAATCTTGTGGAATAACTGCAAAGGATAATCACATTTAGATATATATGCAGTGCATTTGTGTTTCATGTATATGTGCATTTATGTAAATATATTTATAAAAATGTCTATGCAGGATTTTTGGCTAGTCCCAAAAGGAATAACTGAATTGTCACTATCTCTCTACAGCAACTGTAGAGGACCGTGCTGCTGAAGTGCAAGAATATGACAGTGATGGACAGAATGCAGCTTTGGAAAAATGCTGTCAAGCTCTTACATGGCAACCATATCAAACTTCTCAGTGGAACAGCTTATTGAACTCTAATTATGAAAAACTGTAAGCACTGATGTTTGAAAAAAATTGGTTTCCTCTAGGGTTTTTTTCCTTTTTTTAATCTGTTGTTGTAGTTTTGTAGGAATAAATAATACATTAGGCATCCCTTGTTCTTACTGCAAATAAGAACAGAGAAGGAAGTATAAAAGGTATGATGAAATATGAACTTGCAGGTGTGTCAGATAAGCTGAACTTGAAACACTGGTTGAAATTAATGCCAGGTTTTCTGATTTCCCTTCAGGGATTTAGGGGCAAAAGAAAAGTGAGTGAAGATACCTGCTAACTTTTATTTATTTTGTTAAATGCATTGGGGCAAATAATTACTAAGTATATGGCATCTTTCCCTGTAGTGGCCTAAAACATTAAAGCAAAACATTAGAAGTTACCAGTATTACTTCTGTGCTCATACAACTTAAATCTTAATAATTATAGACGTGTGTGTGACATGCAACTGTTTAGTCAAAGATTTAGCGTTTTCCTGTGTTGATCAAACTGTAAATAATTTTTTTTGGCCACATATTCTGGAAAAGGTAATTCCAAGTTCACATAACTGATTTTCTCCATTTTAATGTTTAGTATATGAACCCTTTTAACAAATTAACCCTTTTCTATAGCATCTGGGTAGTTCTTAAGGATTGGTGCAAAAAATTTGTCACTGTCTCCACAGGACATACATAGCACAGTAAATGTTAATGTTCCTCTAGCCCAACCTGCATGGGAGTTGGGTGCATATCCGTGTCATCGTGGGACACTGATGTTCCCTGTTTGCACACAGGGGATAGTGGCATCACACATCTTACTATGTCCCACACAACCCTTCTCCTCAGGTATTGACATGACAAAAGAGCAGACCTTTACACTCTTGGGAGCTGGATGGACCCAGAAACCTCCAGCTGAGTTTGTGATATGAGTATTCACTCTAAATGGAAGTGGCTTCCATCTCCTGTTACGCTTTCAGTCAATGACTGCATGAGGGCTGTGTGCTGGTGGTGGGAGACTGCTCTCCTGCCACTGCGCCGCTACTTGTTGCTTCCCATACGCCTAAAATTGAGGTTCCAGACACATTTCTTTGTGGCTAGGGTCAACAAAGACAATGTGATGCTGAGAAATAAAATATCCCAATACACACTCTGTTGCCATTACTGTGGGAGGGGATTGAGGTGTTATTTGCAGAGGAAGTCAGTATTACTTTTAAGTGAGGATAATGGCAGTGCTGTTGTTCCAAGGTGCACTGTAATGACAGCACATTGCACAGACTTTTTCAGTAGTGATCCTGTATTCTGTTGGCCTCAAAAGACTCACACAGTTCTCATTGCTTAGTGTAGATGGATCGATCCCATGCCTTCAAATTGCTGCACCCACTTGAGGGGTATTTCTTAGGTTAATAATTATTTTCTGTTTTATTCGTACAGTACTTTAACATCTTAGTTATTTCATTTTCACAACAAAAATGCTGTTAGCTGAGGTAGATTCATTAGGAAAGGTTACCATTAATTCTGCCCTTCATTGTGTCTGCTTGGCACATTCTTGGCCCTTGTCTCATACTGGTGGTGCTCTGTCCCAAAGATATCTGAAGACTTAAATTCTGAATAGAAAGAGGAATCTGAAGCATATTTCTAGTAGGGATGCTTGTGTGACAGGGATATCTGTTGCTACCTAAAAGTTATTCCAAATTTTACTGTACTGCTTGGTAAGACTCATCATTCTTTGCGCACTAAGAAAAAAATATATGTTTGCTCTTATTTACTGTAAATGACATACTCAGAAAATTATAATATGAAATTGCTCTTTGGGAGTCATTGTTCCAAACTCTGCAACTTGGAGACATGGAAATTTGTAATTTTGCTTCTCAAGCTGCTTACCTATGTATAGGAAAATAGTCTGAAATTGCATTAAGAATATCAGCTAACGAACTTGCTGCACACCTAAATATGAAAAATTACTCCTTTCTGTACTATGAAATATACTCGTTTCCTACACAAATAAAAAAAAGTTACCCATTGTAGGAAGAAACTGAGTAAGTTTTACTTCTTTAATAATGATAGTTTGAGGAGAAGGTAGAACCTTCTTTATAATTTGAAATATGAAATAACACATGACTTAGTAGTTTTGAAGTAGTTAGAAAGTTGTTTTCTCTTTATTCTCTGTCCCAGATAATCAATAGCTGTTTGAAAGGGGACTTCTGTTCATGATTTATAGGAAGGTAATAAAGTCTGTATATTTCCTATGAAGACTGTACATTTTGATTTTTCCAACTGAAAATGGAAGAGTTATAAAAAGCCATCTTCAGTAGCTGTGTTAATGAGAGGTTCTCAGTAGCATCCTACAAGATCAGCATTATCAAACTCATTATCAAGAGAAACCAATGTCTATATAAGAGACCCTTGCTATGTAATTCTGTTATTTCAGAATTATCCATCATTTAAATCAGAGGACTGGAAACACTGTTGGGATGGTGAGTTCACAGTCTCTAATAGAAAGATAAATAGATACCTGTTCTTGTTTACTGTGGATCATAGAGACAGAATGCTCTTGCTCTTTGGGTGACAAATTGCCCTTTGAAGAAATAAAATAGAGTTGCTTTAGCCGGAGTAGGAAGGACAACTTATAGTCAGGCCGGAGGGTTGGTACTGATAGCTTTTCTTTTAGATTAATAAAGCCTTACTGGAATCCCAGAGGCTTCTGCAGAAGCACTTGGTGTGGGAATTAGTGAACAAAGTGGGGAGTCTTGCTGGCTCATCAGCTCGTCGTTGTCTGCAGCAATAGCTGCAGACTGCTGTTTATAGCAGTGTTATAATGAATGAGTGAATACATGAAAAGGTTGGTTTGTGCTCTTAGGTGCACAGAGTTCCTTTATATCAGATTTGTAAGTGAGGATTATGTCAGCCTCTCAACCTCTGGTTTCCAAACATTTCATTTTCAGACTAGAATTAGAGGACATTTTATAGGCATTTTCCTTTTTACACCTTTGACAGGCTAAGAAGAAAATACTGGTAGAACTGGTGATTATAAGGATGTATTTTTGGTCCAGTTTTGTCACTAAAAATCAGATGGATTTTTGGACCACATTAAAAAAATAGGAACTCAAGATGTCACTCAAGTATGCCAGGACTTAAAATTGCTATTCTTTCTCCTTGTTTTTGTAGACCTGCTGTAGGATATCACACTGTCACAGATAAAGGATTTAATTTTTCAACAGCAGATGATGCCTTTGTGTGCCAAAAGAAGAATCATTTCCAAATCACAGTTCATATTAGAATCACTGGACATCCAAAATATGTCAAAACTCAGCAGGAGAGGAAGCCAATAGAAAAGTTTTACTTGAAAGCTTATGGAATTAAGGCAAGTGTGTCTCCTCTTTGAGATTATTACTTTTAATTATGCAAATAATGAGGTAAATAATTGAAATGAACTCTTTTCTTAGTAATTTTTTGACCAAGAACATATAACTACCTTATTTAGGTGCAGTTCTCATGTTGAATATCTGCATTTATGCTTTGGCATGGAATGAGCCAATAAGAGTCTGAATTCAGAAAGCATTTTTTCTTTTGTAAATTAATGCACTTACTTTCCTTTTATTTTTTTCTCCTTCAAATTACATCTGCAGAAAGTCTTGGGTCTTCAGACTAGATGTCAATTATCAATTGATCAAGAGTCAGTTCCTCTATTAATTTCTATGCAGTTTCATTAGAAATGAGTGCAATTTCACTCTTTTAGGCACAATTTGCCTAATAAATTCTATTCCAATTTTTCTGTGTTTGAAAATTTAATATTCTTGTCATTTTTGAAAATTAGTTGTGTTTTCTAGGTGGAAGCTCCAAATCAAACCATTGCTATTGAACAGTCTCAATCAGATCGAAGCAAAAAAACGTTTCATCCCGTTAAGTAAGATTTTTTGAGAAAATTATTCCATTTTGTTATTTGTTTAATCACAATATCTGTGATTGGTTTGAAATACAAAGTAGTTGTTTCTTGAAAACATACAGTGGCTCTAAGCCAGTTTTCTGATTTTTATCCAGATTTCATTGTGGGTGCACACATATATACCTGATCACACTTCATTAAGGAAAATTTTCAGCAGCTTAACAGATGTGTTAAGTATGTTTATCCAAAATATTTATATTCAGCTAGAAACACTCTTTTATGCTGCTTAGAGCTGTATGGCAGATGCATTTCCAATCCTAAAAAATGTCAGAATGTTCCTGTCCTATATGGGCATGAGATAAATTCACTGAGCTTTCTACGGGGGAGTGCCTCTGCTAGAAACATGCACGCAGCATCTTTCTGGTGCTCTGCCATTCTTGAGCATTTAACTCACTGGCAGAATCAATGTTTATTCTTCTGGCATAAGTTTCTTCTGTTGGAGCTGCTCTGTTCTCTATAAATAATTAAATAAGACTTATAACACAAAGAGAGAAAACAGTGTCAAGTTAGAGAGGACAGTGCTGGGATAAAGGCTGCACTATATTATCACCTAAGCTGAACTTTGTGCTTGGAAGAAGAGCTTGGTTTTCACTAAATTGCCTCGCTCATGACCTTTTCCTTCCTTTTGTGTACTGACAAATAGATTCTGTGTGTATGTAAATTATTTTATGTGTGACTGTTTGGTGAACTGTAATTTTATCTATAAAGACTCTTTTTTGGTGTTATTTATCACTTACTGGAGGACTACCACTATTATTTGAGGCATAGGTGTCTATTGTGTACTTCCAGACATGCAAATTATGTGCAGATGAAAAGAAGGACAAGCAGTAAGATCTATTAATTTTAATGTAGAAATTCAGGACAAATAATAAGCAAGCAGTTATTAATCCTGTCAAGCAGCAAGTAGCCACCATATGGAACACATACAGTTTTATTATATTCAAGGCTGTGTACACACAGACCAAGAAACAGAACACTCTTATTACTAAGAACAGTTTCCTACTGCTGGTGCTTTATCCTGTTTATCTCCTTGATGCAGTTGCTGTTTTTAATACATTTTTAGAAACGAGGTTTACTGCATTTTTACTGGGGTTCCTCTGTTTTTATTAATTGTAAGGTTTTCTCAGAACTGTTTAAATGATTTTGTGGAAATCTGGTTTGAGCAGATAGATCTCCAAATACTTACTTCCCTGATCTTGTTTCCTTTTCTGTTTTAGAGTTGATCTGCCAGGGGACCAGATAACTAAAGTAACACTGGGAAGGCTGCATTTCAGTGAAACAACAGCAAATAATATGAGAAAAAAGGGGAAACCTAATCCTGATCAGAGGTATTGCTGTTGCTAGTTGGCCTGTGTGTTAGAAGTAGAAAAGAGGTCGTCTACTTTAGAATGGAGCTAATATTTGTGCATAATCTCTGCTATAAAATCTGTGTTTTTTTTCAAATTCTGTGATAGTTGGTATGTGCTTAAAAGCCTCTTCCTCTGCAGTCACAGAATGATACAAGAATAAAACACTCCAAATTTCATCCTCTTGGTTAGAGATAGTTTCAGGAAATCATAGCCAGAATACTGGCTGACAAAATCAGGAAGCCAATAAAACAAAATAATGATAATTTTCTTCTGAGGCAGGAAAGGTTTTCATCTTTGAGGCTTCATTACTTAAATTTGTCAAAATTATTGTATTCTTTGTTAATTTGCAGTGATTGTGGGGTTTGTAAGGGCATATTTCTTAAGAGTGAAGGAAATACTTTTTCTTTTATATTGTAAGAAATACATTTAAAAAACATTGTCTGTCTTTTTATGTATCAAAAATAACAGCTGTATTTTAAACTTTTTTTTCTGTGAGAAGGAATTACTTCAATTATTGTCTTGATTAAATCAATTTCAAATTAGATACTTCATGCTGGTAGTTGGACTGTATGCTGTCTCTCAGGACCAGTTCTACTTACTATGTGCAAATGTCTCTGAAAAGATCATTGTGAGGGTAGGTATAAATTTGTATTACTTCCATGTAAAAGTATTTACTATTTTGATATTCACAGGAGATTAAGGGGTCATGATTCTTGGGCATAAAAATTACCATTGAGTCAAAAAGACTGAGGAAAAAAATTACAATTGCATGTTGTATGAGTCTGTTGTCTGTTAATTATCAGAAATTAAAATGTTAGAAGTAGAGTTATAGAAGGATTTAAAAAGAAAACTTGTTATGAGTTCCAATACAAAATATATTGATTTTTCCAGATTTTTTTCCTTTATTTGAGGTGAAACAATTTAATTCACTTGTCAGGAATTTTATAAATGCTTGCATTAGCTGGAGTCTTCATTTTCCAAGGAGGATGAGAAGGGAAAAAAAAAGGAAAGAAGGTCAAGCAGCTCTAGGAAGATTAAGACCCATAGCTTTGCCTTTCCAGGGTGTTTCCAGAGTGTCCCATCTCTCAATTTGATGGTAGTGATATAGGTTTCAAATTAGAAAAAGGAAGAATAATCTCTTTTCCTCTTAACTGTTACTTTTCAGTTGCCTGGTTCACAGAACGTTTCTCTTCTAGTACTCACCTTTAGCCTACAGTTAGACTTGGAAAAGAGAAAAAACCCAGATCTGTAGCATAATGAGAGCTAGGGAGAATTAGGGTTGGGAGAGAGAGAAGGCAAAGAGCCCCAGCATGAGTGGGATTGCAATGGGACTGCCAAGGGAAGGCAGGGGCTGCTGAAAGCTTTCAGTCCTGGCCTCTTTTTCATGTGATCAGTCGGTGGTGGCTAATGTTTGAACTGGGCATAGTCTGGAGTTATAGTTATTTCTAGGGTGCATGTTATGTTTAGGGCTTAGAAAGATGGGAAATATGTAGGTGCCATGTGGTGGGGCTGCAAAACATGGAGAAGATTGCAGTCCTCTGAACTTTTTTGTGTGGGTCAGTTGAGGAACTGCTTCTTGTTTGCATGGACTCTGTTTAGCCTTTTGCTTATGGAGAGGAATAGGCTTAGCATTTTGGTTTGGAATCAAGCGAGACCAAGAGCTTCGGTGTATTAAGTGGAGCTGGGAAGAGGCTTCAAAAGAAAGTTGAGGGCTGTCAAAAGTTTTTAGTCCTGGCATAGGTTTTTGCAGGCCATTGCTTGGGTCCTTTTTGGCAGCCCATCATCTGCCGAGGCTTACGACTGGTCTGGTTTAGAATTTGGATTTGGAGAGAGCAAAAGGGCAAATCTCCAGCATGTGGAGTGTTGCTCAGGGGTTTCCAAAGGAATATGAGGGCTTTCAGATGGTTTCAGTCCTGGCTCCTTTTTCATCTGGGTGTCCTCTTGTGCCATAAACCCTCTTCTTGCAGTTATAGTTAGGTTTTTGGAGGCCATTATGGCCCAGAGCTCCTTTCTGGGTGGAGCTGTGAAAAGGCTTTGAAAGCAATGTGTGGAGTTCAGCAGTTTTCTGCTCTGTTGAGAAGTTTTATCATCCTGTCTGCTGCTGCAGGTTTTTTTGCTTCAAGATGCTGAAGCACTGTTTTGTGCTTCAGCACAAAATGATCATTCATACATATATTATACAGTTATTTTCCTTTATTTGTCCATTAATTTCCACAATCCTGTTTTCATCTGAATTTCTCTTTCTGGATCTGACAGTGTTACAGATACCACATCATTAATAATTTTGGGAAGCTGTTGGATTTTCACATTTATCTCATACTTGTTACTTTACAAGATACGTATTTTTATGTAAGATTAAAAATTTAAATTTTCCCACTATTTTTAATACTAGGTTCTTTTGAAATTTCAGTGAAGAGGGCTCCTTCAATGTATGTGAGACAGTTTTTGGACAGGAATTAATGGAATGAGATTTTGCAAACCTGGCCACTATTTCAAAGGAAAAAGCAGGCAGTAAAGCAGAAAGATCAAGAGGCTCTGGTCCAAAGTGGTGAAAATATCAACAGGAAAGATAGAAAGAAAAAAAGTCATTTTCTAGATGTCTAACAGAGCTTCAAAGGCAGGGTAGAGTGAGTCAGCCACTGGCTACCTTAAAGTGGCAAAGCCATGCATGTGCACTGCGAGAAAAAGCAGCTCATCTTCTGAAAGCTGCCAGCTGAGTAGGGGTTGTCAGGCATATCAGATCATGCTCTAATTGTGACAAACAGTGGTGAGTGCACAGTGCCAGGCCTCGTAGCTGGCAAAGCCTTGTGAAAGCCCGGCTTCTTTTTATCACGATTGTGCTTTGGCCTGAATTCAAAGTTAAAAGAAACCCAAAACAACAAGCCAACTCAAAATGGACAATTGAAATAAAATGCCTTTTCTTGTTATACACATTCTGTTGTTTAATTGGTGTTCTTTAAAAGACCCTGTTTCCTTGACATTAAATTTCTAATATGAGTTAATTAAAAACATTACAGAGGATTTTATGAATCACATGTGTTTAATGTCTGCCTTGTGTTCTCTTTTCTGATTTCCAGTCTCAGCTAAAATTTAGTGGTAGATAAAGAATGCTTATGTGGTGTGATGTCAAAGTTAAAATTTGGAAAACTTTGGACAATGTCAATTTAGCTTAAGGTGCTAAAAAAGTAGAATTCAAGGGAATAAAACACAAGGCCAGTGCTGTGTGAGCAGAAACACTCAGAAGTGACTCCACTCTCTTTTTTTCTGTTAGTATGTTAAAAAGCTCTTGAATTCAATTCCAATATTTAGGACTTGGCTTTTCATTTTCCCTGAATTTCTAATAGAATTAACGATAGTGCATCTATGCTATGCTGTGTCTTTAAGCGAAAAATTTTCTTCCAGGCATCTAACCCAGGGCAGTTTGAGAATGACAGTGATGTACTGTGGCAGCGAGGACACGTTCCAGAGACAATAGTCTGTCATGGTCGAGTAGGAATTAACACAGATGCACCAGACGAAGCACTGGTTGTCTGCGGAAACGCCAAAGTTATGGGCAGAGTCATGCACCCATCTGACAGCCGGGCAAAACAGAATATCCGGGAGGTGAGGGCCGTGCAGGATTCAGGGCATTTACGTTTGCACCACAGCACATGTGTGGATCATTGTTCTGACACGTGAAGCAGCTCCTGTATCCTGGCTGTGCTGAAATGCTGGCCTAAAGAAACCAGATGTACCACTGTGCTCTGTAGAACCATCCCCTACAGGCTTTGGAGAAGGCTCTCTGTAGAAACTGAGAGTTGTCAAACTGAAGGGTAACTGGCAATACAAATACAAATAGCACTCTGATAGTGGGGAATGGGAAGATTGTTTATGTTTTTCACTGTGATGATTGGCCAAATGACTGTGTCAGGCTAGTTGTTCTCTCAGTGGTGTCCTAGATGCCGTGCTTAGTGTTTCAACATGTAAATCTTGGTATTTTTCCAACTAGGTCGATACAAATGAGCAGTTGAGAAGAATAACACAAATGAGGCTGGTGGAGTATGACTACAAGCCTGAATTTGCATCTGTTATGGGAATAAAAGATACCCATGAAACAGGTATTAAGTCAGCTCCGTTCCCATTTTTCATTAACATCTACTGAAATTTATTGCGCCATAGTGCCTTTTAACACCATGCTATTTCATCCTCATTTTTTAGGATACTGCAATTGCACACTTTGCTGTGTATCTCTTGTGGTATAAGAATGCCAAAATTAGTTATTGCTTGTAATTTTGCAACTTCTGTTTCAATTTTTAAAGATGGGAAGTTTATGTTCCAGAAGTTTAATGAGAACGATGTATGTGATTACAAACAATTTTGTTCTTACTGCAGAGAAATGAGAGTTCTAAAGGTTTCTGTTTTTTTCTGTGGGATGGAGAAAAAACCCTGAAATCCTGGATTTTCCTACCAGAGAGAAATTCCAGACCGTTTTTTTGCTCTGCCCGTAGTTTTTAGAACGGTCAGTGGGTATGCCAGTGTGTTTCCTGACATTAGTTTTTGTTACCTCGTCAACAGGAATAATAGCCCAGGAAGTGAAGGGGCTTTTACCTGAAGCTGTTAGAGAAGTTGGAGATGTTGCTTGTAACGATGGAGAAAAAATAGAGAACTTCCTCATGGTTGACAAGGTATGGTCTTGAGGGAGAAGGTGGGGGTGTGCATTTAGACTGTTCTTTCGTGTGGGGAGCTATCAACACTCGCTGTGCCCCATACAAAGCTGTGGCCCCCCATGTGCGTTACAGAAACGGCGTTCGGCGAATCATCGAGAAAAACTGGACCACCAGCTGTTAGTAAAGGGCTGAATCTTTTAGTGACAAGAAGTATCTACATTAAAAACTGATTACAATACGATATAAACATAGAGTCAAAAAGAAAAAGCCCTAACTTTTCTGAATAAAAGTGGATAGTGATTTCGTAGTGTTGGTTCAACAAGTGGTACTCCAAAACATTCTTTTCTGTTTAAGTGTTTCAGTTAATTATGTGTTCCAGAAGTGAATTAAGCAATGATGGCATTCGATTTGTTAAAGAAAAATTTCCTTACTCTAATCCTGGTATAACCTCTACATACCAAATCCAAGTGCTAGCTCTGTGTGAAGGGGGTTTTTTTGGCAATCTGAAATGCTTTTTATAGGTTCAAAATCATATGCTATGAAATGGCACACAAAATAGTTACCATGCTCGTATGTTGGAAACGCTGCCGAGGTGTTGTCCTGTGCTCTCTTCCCCTCCTTTTCCGGTAGAAATGGGACTGCAAGGGACTGTCAGTCACAGAGTCCAGTCACACAAGGCTGCAGACAGCACTTGTCTCAGAGCAGCCCCTTGTAGAGCGCTGGTTCACTGCATGCAATGACCACTTCCCAGCTTTTTCACACTTGCAGCTGATAATCAGAAGAGGGAGGTTTTAGAGATAGGTGACCTTATCTTGTCTGGATGATATCATGAACACAATCCTGCATTCATTATCATAATGCACTCTTTCATCATTCTATAGAAAACACAAGTTTACACCACCGAACTTGGAGAAAATATCTATAAAAATATTGTGTTTCACTTGTCATCTTTTGATAGGCTATAAATAATTTAAATTCATTGGTTAAATCTTCTAGGTTGTATTCCATATAAAAGAAGTATGACTTAGATACCTTGAATAAAGCTGTGGAAAGAGCACTTCTGGAGATAGTGTTGAAAAGGAGACTTTTAGAACATTTGCTCTGTTTGGTCAGGGTTCCAGCCTGTAGCTGATTTCTAGATGCTAGTAGAAGACTGGTGGTGGTAGGTGGTGACTCCAGGTTAGTTTTGCCCTTTAGGCCTTCCTATTATATTGTATGACAGCTGTAGCATCATTTGCATTTTTGAATGCCCCCAAAGTTGCTTTGGGGTAGTTGTTTTTTGTGTGACAGAAGTTTCAGTTGGAGGATTGAGCTTTGGATTATTATCTCTTCCTTGCTGAAATATCACATCGGACAAAATGCCATCTCTAACAGAGCCTCACAGCACTGCCATTTGGGCCCATCATGTTCCCTTTGTTCTCTGTACCTTGGGTCTCTGGAGAGGGCTTGCCAGGATGCCTTCCAGGGACGTGACCTACAAATGGAGAATGCCTACTTTCTAGTGCATGTCTGTGGGGTGTGATTCTGCTATGCATGTGGCCCAAACAGGAATGAATTGTTACAGCAATGGCTTATTTGCTGCTTAGCATTTTCTTAACTACTTGTCTAGATCTGGATCTGGGATTACTTCACAGGCACTTTGGTGTTTTAATATGGTCAGGTAAATCTGTGCTTTCTCCTCTTTCTCCTAACACCTGTGGCAGAGCATATGAATGTCAGTTCCATGACCTTTGGGGTGACATGATCAGGAGAGATCAGTGTCTAACAGTTTAAGGTGTATATTGAATTCAGGGGTTTGGAACTTCTCTTGTCCAGGTGGAACATCTGATTTAAATTTCTGGAGCTCCCAGCTCCAGAATAACTCAGCACCTTGAATAGCAAATGGACAGTGCTTCATATCTTTTCTTTCAGTTTGGCAGGTGATGAGACCTTGAACTTTGTTATCTCATATTCCAAGTATATTTCCAGATAAGTAGGGTGTTGGCTGGTGTTGTGTCTCTTTGTCAGTTAGCTGTTTGGAGCTGTTGAACACGGTAAAATTAATTGATTGCATTACACATTTGAACCAGGCTCTGCTGCTTTCTAGAGAAATGTCTCAACTATGTGAAATTTGTTTTTTTGAGACGGAATCTTTCTTTTCTTCTCAGTCGCACTGTGCTCAGTACTTTGCCACTAGAGAGGCAGTAAAAGTCTGATCACTTTTCACTTTTTTCCCCCCAAATAGAGTATTCCTTCATTTTGCCAGAAGAGCAATTTTCTCAGCTAGTTGAAGCCACCTAGAAGCAATTCATGCTTGATTTGACGACAATGGAAAGGGCAGCTGCTACATATCATTGATACAAGGGCAAGTGTCTATATAAGTGATTTCACAGTTCTAGACACAAGAGATTATTTTGAAGTCGCTTTTTATTTAAATGGACTGTTGGTATTCTGGTAGTAGAGGAGCTTGTGACTTGCCACTGATAATGTGATCTGATTCTGATTGCACCAAATACTGTCTGGTTGTGTGGAATGCAGTCACCTTTAAAAGAAAGGTGTGCATGGCTTTTACAATGTGAAAAGCAAAACTGCTTTTACCTTACTCCTGCATAGCTGGACTAGAGTGGAACACTTAGCAACATTAACTGCTGTAATAGCTTCATCTAATGGCATCAGTCTGGTTGTATGTTACGATGAGAAAGCCCTTCTTTCAAACACAGCAAACAAAGTACTCTGCTGCTATGCTCCTGCAGTGGATCAGTAACCATTTTTGTTTCAGAAATGGATAAAATACTTGCTACCTGGATGGTTATACTGAGGGCTTCTCCAGCAGCAGATTGATACCTAGATGATAAGCAGGGGTAGGAGAAGAGGCGGCTTTTCCTGAGTAAAATATCCAGGAGTAAATGGAGAGTGTCTGAACTGTTTTAGTTGCAGAGATGATCATGTTATTAAAACTTACAAGACTCCTGTAAGAGACTGGAGAGGCTGAAGGAGAGAGCAAAATATTATGCAATCACAGCTTGACTTCTGGTTTGGTTTTTAATCTGTCTCACTTATCTCTGTGTGATTAACACTATGTGTAAAACATGGATAGAAACTCTGGCTTGTCTGAGCCTACCTAATGCCTTAAGGGAGATGGTTGGATGTACATTTTGCTAAGGGATTCTGAAATCTGTGTTTAGCTGCAGCACTGAAAATCAAGTAGTAGATGCCTGTTGGAACAGTGTTAAAGTTTCAACACAGTATGAAGGTGAAATACAGTTTAAATTCTTGGTGTAAAAATCTCTTTAGTTTCTTCAAATTTTTCTGCAAGTCGTCATTTTCAATTTACTGCAAATTGTATATCTAGCAAAAGGGTTTTATAATCATACATGCATCCTATTTACAGTGAGATAACTTGAGTTATATAGGTGAATTCTGCACTAATTTCTGCTTGTTACATCTGATTGACGAATATACTATGTATCTACTATGTACCTACTTTTGTCATTGTTTTCTTCTCAGGATCAGATCTTTATGGAGAACGTTGGTGCTGTGAAACAGCTTTGTAAACTAACAAACAATCTTGAAGTCAGAATAGAAGAATTGGAACAGTGGAATAGGAAACTGGCCAGGCTGAAACGGATGAGCAGTTTAAAGTCAACAGTCAGTGAAGAGAGCAAAGTCAGGTACCTCTGGCTGGGATGTTCTCTAATAGTTGTGACACAAATTGTTAAAGTGATTTCTGCGATAGAAGTGAAAACCGATTTTGCTTGACAGTAGAGTTCAGCTAATTTCCAGCATTTAAGTTGTGCAAAACACGCCAAATTTCTCAGATTTTTTTTACTCGCTGACAAAATTAATATTTGAAATGGCTGTTAAATTGCAGTAATTTTTGTAATTGCTTCTGTTGCATAAAGCAAGGGTAGATTATGTCCAGTTACAGCTCTGGAACTTGGAAATTTCTTCTAAGGCAAATCTGCAGAGCTTCTTCGGCAAGAAAGAATCTTCATTGGTGCTTCAGTGGAAGTAATGAGTGTTTCCTGTTTCTAAGCCATTTCCCCAAGTTTTCTTTGAAATCAAGTGTAGCATTTAAGGGCATTCACCTGAATGAATTAACTGAAGACCTTTGTCCTTGAAAATGAATCTGCTGACACTTCTGCCTTTCCCTTTGTAAATGTTAAAATTACAAAAGCAAGTGACATTAACACATTAAAAAATGTCTTTTCTTCATTAATTAGTTGCTGAAGCACTTGAATGTTAAAGAGATCTTGTCTCTTACAGCAGGTATAGTCGAGCTAATAGTCTTCTGCCATCAATAAAATCAGTGCCACTAAAATCCAGGAAGGTGAGTGAAATTAAGTCCTTGCCTGTGTCATTCACTGTGATTTGCTTTCACTTTCTCTTGCCTGTATCGTGGTATAGAAAGCAGATACCGCTTTTCACAGGGATGGTATCAGTGAGGAAATACACATGTTGACCTTTTCCAAGACAGTCTTCCTAGGCTGACAAGTCCCGTTCTTTAAGATGAACCAATGCTCATTTGCCTACCTTGCTTCTGCCAGTGCCAAAGAGCAAGAGAAAATAATAGGTCAAGTATTCTTTGTACCATAATGGCAGTCAAATGCTCCATCATCTAAGATCATCCTACTTGTTTGGAAAGTGCCTTTCTTCTGTATTTATACAAGTCCTGCTTTAACACGGTCTGAGCACATACTGAAAGCTGCTGAGCTTTTAGTTCTGGCCACTTACTGGGTTCTTAATTTGATTTTGAAATACTTCGAAAGTATGAAAAATGGCAGGAAGAAAGGACAAGGAGCTGTATTTTTAGCTATCCTTTCTTCCTCTGTAATGTTTGTGTCCACACACTATCAACAATGCACAGTGCACTCACAGTCTTAGGGACCCTTTAATTACCGAAGTTTTTCTCGGTAGATGTTGACCCCTACATAAGGGTGACCATGAAAGAAACAAGGGTGATGTAAAGTCAGCCTAGTGTAGTATTTCTTGATCTGCTAGTAGTAGCTTAGATATGTGCCACTTAAATTAACTAAACTTTTTTTCCCCTAGGTTTGTTTGTCAAAGACCAAAGAATCTTGCTCCGTGAAGATTTTCCGGGTGACTATAATAGCTTTGATTGCTATTATGGCACTATGGTAACAATTAATTAACAACTATTTGACTTGTTTCTCCCCTCCCCTTTCTACTTATCTGAAAGGATATAGCACTGTTTCTTCTTTTCCCTTCCTACTCGAAGAACACAATGTATTAAAATTAACTGTGAATATCCCTGGTAATATTGTGAAGTTGAAACCATTGTATAGAAGTGAGATACTCGTGTGATGGACACACAGCTGATCTCTCTCCATGTCACAATGTATGGTGCACCTTGAGTGTACCTCAGTGGCTTGTACTACAGGTGCAAAACTGGACTCTGCATGTTTTACCCAATCATTCTGTGCCTAAGTACAATTTGTGATGTACAGAGTGATTCTGTTGTGTGAAATGAAGCTGAACTTGTTCCTACTGTGGTGGGCAATTATGTGACTGAAATTTTAACTTGTGACATTGGACTTGTGGAAAGGAAAGTATGCCCTGGACTTCTGAGATTACCATTTTCTGTTTCCAGTCCAAGAACCTGTGGCTTACAATCTCTTTGTGAACTAAGTACTTTGATCTGGTGGTGTGATTCTATTTAGGTTAAAAACTGAGTGTATTTTGTGTTGAATACCAGCGTATGAACACAATACCGTATACAAGCATCTGACCTAAACCCCGTTAAATTCAGCTGATTTTTTTCCCACTAAAGGGAAAGTGATCAAATAGTTAACACTTGCATGACTACATTTGGACACAGTGCTGTCAAGGTATTATTCATATTGTGTTGCATAAAAGATGGATGTAAATCTACAGAATAATTCTCTTTCTACAGTGCTTTGACAATATGGAGCCTATATTTACTTAGCATTCATGACAGACGTTTTGAAAAACATCCAGTTTACAGGCAAGTAGTTAAATTACCATTAGTATATTCAAATTAGTAGAATCAGTAATAGATTGTGGATCAATTTGTTTTGGTCCTCAATTCTAATGTCCATTTCTTAATGAATTCTTTTTCTTCATCAGCAGTACCTCAAGTTCTGTTCTACCCTCTCCCTCTACCACCACAGCAGGTACTGTGTCTCTGCTGGTCTGCATACACAAAATGGGCTATTATAAAATGCCAGTACACAGCATTTGTGAGAATAATATTTTGGTTGGTTTTTGTTTTTTGGTTTGGTTTTGTTTTGTTTGTTTTTTTGGTTTTTTTGGTTTTTTTTTTCTTTTTGGTTTTCTTTTTTGTTTTGTTTTATTTTTGGTTTAGCCTTGCAGAGGGAAAGCACAATTTCTCAGAGCACACAGCCCATCAGCAGGATCCCTGAAGTGAATTTCTGTGACATTTTGCCTTGTGACAAGGTCTATTGTTGTCCAATTCATCAACCAAAAGTCAAATCTCTAAGTTTTGAAAAAAACAATGCAAAGGAAAAACGTAAGTTGAAAAATTAATTATTTATCATTTGAGCAGAGACTCTATGAAAAGTGTGGGGGAAGGGGCAAGAATCTTTAAAGGTAGTTAGCTTTCTACAAAAGAGCTTGGTCCAGAGGATTTAAAAAATCTTGATATAACTAATCACTACAGTCAATATGTTTTTGAAAAATCTGATCTCGTTACCCTTAAGAATTTGGGGCCCTAAGATGTTTTGTCAGGTGTCACTGTTCTTCCTGGCCATTCTTGGTAAATTATTTGATGTGAATTGGAAAGTCACTAATCCCTTTAATTAATCTTTGGCTACAGTTGGATGGGAGTTGATTGGGGGTAGTAGAGAATGAATTAACAGATGTAAAAAACCCCAAAAAACTGAATCGCGTCACAATGTGGTGATGCTGCATCTTTTCTGTGGGCAGAGACAGAATTCCAGCTGCCTGAAAACATGAAACTTACGCTTGAACTCTGATTGTTCCGGCAGGGGTTTTGAGTAGTCCTATTTGAAGGCAGAGCTCTATAAAATAAAATACTTTTACTGGAATGAATTCTCTTACTGATATTGTCTGCCAGACGTTATATGTGTAGTGTATGAGAAGATGTGTTGTTTACAACTTTTATAATATTTATAAGAAAGGGTTAATGCATAAAGGTGTGCATAAGTTGTGGAATCTCTGTTGCTCTTTCCCAGTCCTTAACATTGCCAGTGTCTGGAAGCAGGTGTTGGTATTACTAAACCAGCAATCATACTCTTCCTATCTTGGCCTTGGGAACAGTTTTTGCACCACAGCCAACAAAGCGAACTGAAACTGGGGATGGATGCAGTCCAGCCTCTGAAGTACAAATGTCTGCCAGGGCAAGCATTACCAATTGCTGTGGCACTCTCATCATGAACTGTTTCGGTGGGACTCACCCACTGGCCATTCCTTACTCTGCAGACAAGCTGTATGTGGTCCCTGTGATTTTTGCCATCAGTGCTGCAGTAAGCCCTGCGGCAGATAGAGCTCAATAACAGCGCTTTCAAGAGGTCATACCTGAGTGATTTGTATTGCTCTGAAGCCTGAAAGAGTGTTGATTAATTAAAGACATTAATCTCATTTATAAATGAGGGAATTTTAGATGGATGAAAATGGAATATGAAAACCTTCTATCCCCAGCTGACTGTTTCTGATATTAGGTGGAAAGAGAAGATAAGAATAAAAACAAAGCATTACCTTCTCAAGGTCTTATGCTCCAAATAGCATTAAGTGTGGATCCAAGAGTGAAAAATCAGCCCAGTACACAAGCTACTGAAAGATTTCAGTTCTGCACCAGTTTAATGAACCTGAATATATCCCCAGATGGAAGGTAACAATGTCAGTATGAAATCCAAACAGAAGGAAAACTAACAAGCTGTTTAATGTAGCTGCAGCCAAGATAAATGAAAAGGAAAATGTTTTCAGAACAAAAAGCTAAGAGTTAAATATGAGGAATAATCAAGATAAAAAGTGGATACTTTGAAATCAGCTGATTAGTCTGATGTGTGGAAAGGTAGAACTGTTTGAAATAGCAATTGAATTAAGTACTAATTTAGGAGTTAGTACAGACCTTTTGCTGTTCCACAATGCAATACCTGAATTCGGTGGGTGCAGACTACTGTGGAGTGCATCCACTGTAGCTCCTAACACTTTGCATTCCAGATTTGTTGATGAAAAGGCTGTTAGGAAAGTTCAAGCAGAAACAAAAGCATTCATAAGCAAGAGGAAATTTATTAAACAAAAACTCAGCACGTCTTTATGTCATCTAGCTTAATGTGACCTTTTTTCCTCATACTTTCTTTTAACTGATTTCTCCAAGGATTTAGGCTTTTGAACTTCCATTGATTTCAGTGGAACTGAGGAATGTGAATACCCTTCAGCATTTGGGCCTTTTCTGCTTTCAACTTCCATGCCATTAGTGCTCATTGCTCTCCCCTTAATTTTAAGTGTCACCAATGACCAGGAGCTGTCCTTACTTCCTCTTACAGTGTTGTTTCTCCCCAGTGTCTCTCCCCTCACAATAAAAGGTTGGTGAGAGCTCCTGCTGGATTTTGGTCAGCCTCATGCATTCACATTTATTGCCTTCAGAGGGTAGTTAACAGATTCATAGTAAAGTACCACCACCATGAGAAATCATCAGCAGATTTTTCCCACGCTGCTTACAGAATATTACAACTCACTTGAATTAAAACCATAGTGTTTGAGGGGTAAAAAAAGATACTGCGTTTATTGGATGAGTTTTTCTTAATCTTATCTGAAGATGATGGTTTTCCTCATTACAGTCTTGTCATGCTTGTAGTTCTATATTTGTTATTGAATTGGATCTTCACACCCCACATGGGCCTTTGAGAAAGTGCTCTGGGTTACTATATGTGAATGAGTGGAACTTTATTTACAATTTATTGAAGGTTGCTGTGGTGCTTTGTGGTAGTTCTTGCTGTTCTCAATTGGCACCTTGTATTCAAGATTTAGATTGCAACAGCTTAAAGGACAATAAAATGGTAATTTTATGATGAGTAAAAACCCAAGTGAAAATAAAGTTCTATCTTGGTTACTAACTCAGTTTAAATAGTTGAAATCTCAGTGAAGTAAATCCATCTTTATCCTGGTTTTTGTACAAAATTCCGATACTGCTTAATGCTTTCTTCCATCATCTGCAAAAGAATCACAGTTTTAAGTGTTCAGTAATTCCAAGTTTTTAATAAATATTCCTGCCAACACTTGCATGGGCTGAACTATTTTATCTACATAGAGCAATCTTTTACCTCTACTAGGCGATATAGGTTTTCTACTGAATAGTTCTCTGTTAATGAAAATACAAAATTACAGTGTTTAATGCATTGCCAGCATATCTGGACTATTAAGAGAAATCAGGAGAAAATGAAGGTGTGACAGTTTGTGAATTAAAGGGAGGAATGAGAGAATGAACAGGCTTTTATTAGGCCTGCCCCAAGATGACTGTACGTTTAAAGATAATTGCAATGTGTTCAGGAGCCATTTTTCTCAGTGTGTGGAGCAGTATAATGAAATGGGACAGCAAATGACTACTAAATGCAGCAGTTACCACCAAACTGGCAGAACCTGTAGATCTGTATGATGAGCTAGTAAATAGAAAATGGGTTCGAGGAATAGCTGGCAGCAGTATGAGAGATTTATAAAAATCCACAAGACAGATTAAAATCCCAAAGATGATTTTGTATTACATTGCTTCTGGGCCCTTGGATTCCAGTTGTTAATGTTGCTCCATGCTCTTGGTCACCTACTAGCATGAGAAAAGTTGGGATTTTCTTATTTCCCAATACTGAAATGAAATCCAAATCTGGAATGAATAAGAAAACTGTAAGGTCAATCCAGCTGTCTTGTTTCAATCTCAGTAATAATACATTTTGATCCTTCCTTCCTATCATGAAACAGAAATCAGAAAGTTTCCTTTGGAAAGCATGGGAATGGAGTATTTTGGCATTCTAGAAATGGTGTTTGATGAAGCACGTTAGTTTAGGCAAGATCAGCATTTCCCAGTGCCGGTTTACTGGTAACATGTCTCTGAACAGATTCTTGGCTGGTGATTTTTGTAGAAGCACAGGAATAACATTAGACCATTTCCCATGGACTTGGAGGGCCATTTGCCTTCCCCAGGTTGTACTATATGAGGATTATTCAAAAGATCTTTAAAGTTCACTTTTCTAGACAAGTGTTGAGAAAATTAATAGCACAACAATCTAAAAAAAAGAAGTCATCAGCTTATATTACTCAGCCTAGTTCGATGTTTGAAGTTACAGAGGTGGTGTCAGTGAAGATGGTGATCGTGTTGTTAGAGCCGTGTATTATCTTTTTTAGTTTGGTTAGGCATCCTCTCTCTGAAGTACTGGCTCAGTCCTCAGTATCTTAACATTTCACATTCAAATAGAGTTGTTCCCCCAGCCTATATTTGCATGCCAGATGCGTATAATTCCTAATGCCATTTTCTCACTAATAAGAAAGATGTGGCTTTATGATCAGATTTGTGCTGAAGTGCCTGGCTGCATATTGACTTTCACCCTGACTCTCTATTATGGAAATTGGTGATGTTCTCTGTGTGTGATGAAGTCTTTTCTATTAGGCTATATTTTGGAAATGTTTTTGATATCCTGTAGATTTCAAAAACTTGTTTCTTGTTATCTGCAAACTTATTTTGACTGTGTATATCTTCTTCTGAATGGAGGTGCTTTGTATTTTAAAGATTTCTCTTGTTATGCGTGTCTTTAGTCAAGAGATAATTAACAAAATATCTTCTGGTTTTGTACTCATACTTTGCTGTTACAATCGTGCAAGGCTAAATTGGGGGATGTTTGTACGTTCGTCCTTTCACAGGAAACAAAAGTGACATGTTACCCGAACAAGATCCAATCAAAAAACCTAGTGGAAGACCTGATCTTGGAAATGACTGTAAGTCCTATATTTAAATTTTATAAAAAGTTAAAATGTTTACTTGTATAACTTTCAAGATCTACTTTTAGGCTCAGAATTCTGGTTCTGGAATTTAGAGAAGTTTCAGTTATAAGTCATCATTAGAGAGAATTAGCACTTGTGAGTCTACTTCCTGTGAACCACAGGAAACCTGTGATTCACTGTAATTTTCAGTTTATTCTTACATCTTTGTTAAATTTTTATAGACATTCTGACTGCCCTCTCTAGAGAGTTCTTAGGCTTGGCTTCAGATACAATAAAATGACAAGTGGCATTTTCCTTGACCGAGGCTAAAATCTTGTGCTTAAGGATATGAGTGTGATATTTGTGTGCAGGAAACTCATGATACAGTGTGAAGGAAGTGTTTGGGGTTTGCCTCATCTCACCTAAGGGATTAAAATGTCAGCTGCTGAAAGGGGCCATCTCTACCTTCAGATCCTGACACTGCCTTCTTCAGAGGAGATGAAATGAAGTTCCTTGACACGGGAAGTTTGGCTTGATTTCAGGTTCCCCTTTTAGTGATTTGCACTGCTGTCAGAGCCAGTCTGGGCTGAAAATATTGATTCTTTTATGTAAAGATGAGTATCTGCTGACTACATATGTTATAACAGCATGCTTTGGCATTCATTCAGTATGAGCAGGATTATGCCTTGTGTCTTTTCGGTTTATGTGGATCCTCTGTTTTAAGGCTTGTTTTTTAAAGTAAATATTTGATTAAAGACTAGGCAATATATGGATGATAAAACATCTAGACTTAGAAATCTAGACCATGCACTTAAAGGAGGTGAGGAATAGAACACAGGTTCTTCTTGTTGCCAGGTATGCTCCTGTGGGATGATCTGGGAAAAAAATCATTCCCCTTCTGATTTTATTTGCATGGGTACACACACCTCAGACAAGATCCTCTGAGGCATCACTATGTTACGTGTTGTAATGAGATGCTGTGTCATAGGGAAATGTTCTCCTGTGCTAGTTCTCTGGGATGAACATGCTCAATTTCCCTCTGTCACTTGTAGATATTTGCATTCTGAAAATTAAGTATATACTACCACACAGAGATTTTATAATCAGAGAACAGGTCAGCTTATACTCATCAAGTTTCTCTGCAAAGTAGGGAATGGTTGCTGTAGACCAGAGGAACAGAAACACAAAGCCAGTGTGCACGGTGTGATGTGAAGGGCTTGAGTCTGCTGAACCGAGTCCTCCTTGTGCTTTCTGCACCACACTGTAAGACCACGTGAAGGGTCTGCAGAGGAAGCCGTATGAGGAGCAGCTGAGATCACTTGGTTTGTTCAGCCTAGAGAAGGGGATAGTGGGGGGAGACCTCCTGTGGCCCACAGCTTCCTCATGAGAGGAAGAAAGGGGCAGACACTGATCTCTTTGCTCTGGTGATCAGTGATAGGACCCGAGGGAACAGCATGAAGTTGTGTCAGGGGAGGTTTAGGCTGGATATTGGGAAAAGGTTCTTTACCCTGAGGTTGGTCAGGCACTGGAACAAGCTCCCCAGGGAAGTGGTCATGACACCAAGGCTGCCAGAGCTCAGGAAGGATTTGGACAGCACTCTCAGACACCTGGTGTCCTGTGCAGGGCTAAGAGTTGGACCCCAGGATCTTGTGGGTCCCTTCCAGCTCAGGATTTCTATAACTCTATGATTTTTAAATCACCCAGGCCTTTCCCAAACCATTGGCAGCATCAGCCTAGTTCCACCCAAAGGGATTAAACCTGTTCAGCCCCTTGTATTTAAGGGGCTGTCACAGTGCAGACTGAAATGGTCTGGTTTAGGAGCCTGAGATGCTGCTGGTTCTAACTATGGAGCTGATTGGATGCTGTAGATGTATCCAGAAGAAATAAACCTTTCAGGATGCAGCTCAGTGCAGCGATTCCTAGGCCAGCTGTGCAGGCAGAAGCTGTACTGCTGTGTTAGCACCCCGGTTCTTGCTGCCTAACTCTTCACAGGGCTAATCTGCCTTAGGGAAAAACAATGTTATCATGGCTATACTCATCATCTCTATGTAGAATATTACAAAACTCTTGCAAAAACAGAAGTTCTTGCAAGTTCAAGGCAACATTATATGAAGAAATTATAATATTCATTTAAGTTGGGTAGTTTTCTTCCCCAGAGAATTAGGAACAAGTTTTGTTGCGTTCCATATTATTCCTCTCAACAAAGGTAAGGTTTTTCAAGTTAGTGGTTTCTTGAATGAGTATGGCTTCTAGTACATTAAAATGAATATTGGCACACTTGAGTTCTACTTGGGCTACCATCAAAGTAGCCTTCAATGTCTGTGCAAAAGAAAATGGTGCAATGTTATGTTCCCAGGACATTTGTCCTTGCAAACTGAACAAGGATCTTATCTCCAATGGCAGAATGAAGGTAATCAACTAGAGGCTTTTAACTGAGTGCTAATTTAGACCTGCAGCAAGTCCTGTAGTGGCAATCAAGGGAGTAGACTACGTGCAGTTTTATTATGCTGTTATCTAAGTCTTCTGAAATCAAGAATAAACCATTATTCTTAATATTTTTAGGGATTGATACAACAATCAGTTCCATACAGATTTTGGAAACTCAGCAAAGCATTGACAATCGCTATTGTAGTAAAAATCTTCAGTGCAGGTAGGTGAATTGTTTTATTATGCTATAGTGGAATGAAATACCATTAATGTGGCTGGGCTGCCTGGCCGGCTCCTGCTCACAGTTGTTTCCTCTAGCATGCAGTAGTCTTTGATACCTTTTAATTTTTTTTTTCTGTTTAAATTTAAATGCAATTTCCGTGTTTTGGCAGAGATACTGTCTATCTCAAAATCCTATGTGTATTAATGCAACCTTTTTCAGCTCCGGAAATTACAGCTATGTTATTCCTATTAACAAATACACACCCATGGATGTAGAAATCTCGCTGGAAATAAAGTAAGTACAATTAAAAGGAACACATACAAAAGACAACAGGGGTTCTTTATTTGATAGAAACTCTTGCCTGATGTCTATTGCTACACAAATTTGTCCTATTCAAAGGAGTGGGAAAAATCTGTGCACAACTAAATTGTCAGTGTAGACCTTTTGAGTAGATTCCTTGCTGTAGCATAGGCCCAATACCATTCTCAGCTCAAGGAAAATTTCACCCGATATTGCAGATATTGAATTCCAGAAGTCTTAAGCTTCTATCCTAATAATCATTTGAGCAGACATGTATGTGTGTATTGGCAGGATTGTGGTCTCTGGCCTGATTTTTTTTTGTTGTGGAGAAACATTATTAGGAACATAACATAACATTAGGAACATAACATAACTCCAGAGGGTACCTTCTTTGGGCCTGTTGTGCCAAGCCCTGTAAATGGGCAGATTCTTTTGCAGGAACTTCTGGTATTGCATAAAATTGTGACTTATGGCAGGGAAAAGCAGCAGACTTACTCCTTTCAGCAGGTATTTTCTCCTCAAAAGCCCTCCTCCACCATGTTCTCCCAGAGGGAACGACTCCTTTCTTTTGGAGTTTTATTCTGAGAAAGGCCAGCAGTAGGCAGAGCAGCTGCCAAACAGTCTACTGATGACACTTTATGGCTCCCTTCTCTGCAAGACAGGACTCATCCTGTCTTTTGATCTTCAATGTTATCCCCATAAACATCTGCCTTTTTCAGATAAGACTAAATATAACTGTACTACTGAAGTATCTGCTTGTTTTCTACAGCCACTGAAAATTTGTCTCATAAATGTATGCCATTATAATCCAATAGTACAGCCCTCCCATGTAGGGATTAATACATCATATTCAGAGTTTCACTGAGTGTGAATTTATTTTGAATATTGGTTTATGGTTTGGGGGCAACTGATTTTATTTTTAATAAAGTAATTTATCCTTGTTTTTCTCTGTTTCTTGAAGCACCACAGAACCATTAATTATATTTCTCTGCAAAGTCACATTTGGAAATTTTTGCTCCCGTTATTCTTCAAGCCAAAACAGTAGGAAGGATTTCCAAGAAACCACACAGGTAAGATTTTTGTTGCAATGCTCTGGCTTTTGGGGATCATTTTTTAAAACCTAATGGCTGCAAAATTCTGATCTTTGTTAAAGTACTAGACATCCAGTGGTACTTTGAGTCTGTCAGTCATGGCTGGCTTTGGGACGACCATAATGAGATGTAATCTTTTTGTTGGAGTCAGTTTTCTGCTGACTTCTATAAAAATCTATCCAATGGTTCACTGCAAGGACAGTTTTGATTCTGCTTCAGCCTAAGTCACCACTACAAGTCATTATAACTCCAGAGATACTTAAGAAATGGGAATAACTTACCACTCAGAGCTTTAGGAGACAGAGTCCTCCAAACTCTCATCTACTTTAGAGTTTCCATTATTATCTTAAGAGTAATGAATTCCACTTTTAAAGTCTAGAATTTGCGGGTAACAATGGTAGTATTCCGCTTTATTTCTGTGTGAACGGGAGTTTACCAATAAATCCCTCTAGGGAAAATTCTTCATCTTAAAAGCAGAAGTTGTTTACATGTCATTCTCTGGATTGCCTCAATGGGGATAAAAGCTGTTAAAACATGTTAGCTTTTCCCGATAAAAAATATTTAGTGACCAGGTCTTGCAAATCTTTAAGCATCTCCAGTAAATTGATGAAAGCTTTAAACTCTCTTCAAGTTCCCTGGACATACAGGACTCCTTCAAAGCCCCCATTTGTTGATGTTTGTTTTGAAATGTTTATTCTGGTTAAAATGGTAAAAAAGGCAGAAGCAATGATAATAGCATTTCTGAATACATTGTATGAGAAAAACCCCTGAATTTGGAAGTAATTTCAGAGTCTTCTTCAGAATTCTGGTCTATCCTCCCATACATAATATTTTTAAAATTGATTTTAATTTTTTTTTTGTGCTTAGTCAAATTAGAGCACTTGGGATACCTCCAGTCTTTAGCCGACTTTTTGCTCAACTTTTCAAATGTCTTTGCAAAAAGTTTCAGGCTTCTCTGTATCTGTGGCCAAGTCATCCAAAAGCCCAAATTTTCCAAGTTTTGACCTGTCTGCTGTAATTTCAACAGAATTGAAATTAAGTTGGACATAGAGAGTTTCACAATGCGGGAATGCCCTTGAAGCTTACTGACAAAACTGGTCAAAGAGATTTCCTGTGTCAACCTGAAATCCACATCAAAAGACTAAAGCTAACTAGCCTCCAGCAGCAGTGAGCATTCAGATTTGATGTGACTCAGAATAGAAATGCTGCCTAGTTGAAGAGGTTTCTTTCAAGAGGATTTTTCTAGGGATTGGAAGGTTTATTCCCTACCAAAAGGCAGAACAGCAATCATTTGGACTCAGCAGTCCCACGTAAGTTTTGTCATGTGAACATATCTCCGGCAGAGAGGATGTGTCAGAAAGTGGAGTGAGGAGAGAAAGATGAAGGAGTTGAGACACTAGAAATAAAAGTTACCATGGATCATTAGGTAAAAGAGAGGTGAGGATTTAATTTTGTTTTTTATTCATTGTAGCATAAACATTTCAGGTACAAAATATGTCGTTTCACTTGTACCTGGCAGAGCACTGTAATAAAAAATAGCACAAAATCTTGCAGGTATCTGTTTTTGAAATACTGAGTGAAGACACTACCTGTATCTTTAGAATGTATACAGGAACTTTTCTGTCTTCTGATCTCTGATAAAGTTGCTGTTCCAAAATCAGCAAAACTGCCATTTGCTACTATTGCAACTTAAAGCTCTCAGGCCACCTGGCACATCAGGAACAATCTCTGTTTATTGGGGGATTTGCTTAGAAAACGAGTGAGAGAATCCAGCTATTCAGAGCCAGCTGAGTGTCACTGGGAGTCAGGTGCCTGCCAGTTCCCATGTGGAGCTGATCAGAGTAAACCCACATTTGCAGGGTCTAAAGCCAGCACTTGGTCTTTAAACACTTTGACTGTAGTTATCAAGGCTTGGTATCATAGTTACTTTGCGCTGCATTTGTCAATTAAATATTTCCAGAGCCTATCCTGCTCTCCAGCTTCCCAGGAAATAAGGTTATCTGACCTGTGTCTCATTTATCACCTAGGGACGCCAGCACGTTTGGGCTCTCCCTGTAGCGAAGCTGTATGACAGCGCATACTCCTTCCGCGTAGCTGTGCCGGTAAGCCCTTTCAAATGACAACACAGCAAAAGACAAATTGCATTTGAACTGAAAGAAGTTTCTACATGAATTTCCTTTATTTTTCTTTTGCAGGGTTTTGCTAGCTGCTCAACAGACCGTTACTTTGCTGGAATATTTTTTACTGATTACTACTTCTACTTTTATCGGCAGTGTAACTAAAATGTTGCCAAACATTCTGTTTTTTGAGGAAAAGATGAGGAAACACTTGATATGAAAAAGAGACTTGCAAATGACCCTGTATATTTTTTAAACTTCTTGCTGGGTTGTATGGGATTTTCTTGGGTTTTTTCACTTTTAAATTGAAAATAAAAGCAGAAAAATAAAGCTCTTGACAACAACCATAGCTCTTCATTTCCAGAAACTGTTTCTAAAAAGACATGATATAATGGAGTATACAATGTGGTTGTGGGTGGAGTGGGAGCTTCAAAGTTTATTAGAGAAGCCCTCCCATTGAGTCACAAGCTGCAGAATGACCTCTGGCTTTCTAAACTCCTTCTCAGAGAGGAGTCTAGGTGTGGTTGGATCCAATCTTAGCCCCAGACTTGGTCAATGCTTTAAGTCTAAGTTATACACGTGTGGTTGAACCTTCGTACAATTTTGTCATGCAGAATTAAGGATGGAAAGCCAGATGTATAAAAATGAATGATTTATTATGAGAGATGATTAGACAAAAAGATTTTAATCCGAATTACTTACTACGCGGTATAGAAGCTAACACTACTAGTATAGTATATGGTAATGTACTATATCAAAGCAATGATATTAAAGCTATCAAAAAAGAAACAATTAGTGAGTAGAGATCGATGTTACTCACCCATCCCAATGATTGTGGGCAAACATCTTTAGCTCACCTTAAAAGGCATCCCCACCCGGGCGAGGAATCTCCATACACACTCCAAGGAGGAGTATGCTAGAAATCCCTGCCACTTGAAAGTGGCACTTTTATGGTACATATAGAAGTGGTACTTTTATAGTATGAAGTGGTTCATTGTCAGTCATATGTCTCCAGGTCAGCTGTGTCAGCTCAGCATCTTTAGATAAGGATACTTTTCTATATCGCCACCTCACTACCAGGATGTTTAACTTTGGGGTTGATGAGTCAGGTTTGGTTTTGCATAATTCAACACCAAAAGCAGCAGGACACCTCCTCTCGGTTCACCACTGATAGCTTTGCAAGATTTGCATCGCTCAAGTTTTTACTGCGTCCCAGACAGAGCATTCTGCTGCAGATGTGCAAATAAAATGATCGTATGGATCATAGTGAAGTTATATGATATTGTGTGTACAGCAGAAAAGAGCAAATGCGTAGGAGCACTGCTGAGCTGAGATACACTTCAGTTTTTGGAATATGGGAAGAGGATTAAATGTTATTTGCAATAAGGAGACCTGCTTCTGTCCTACAGGTATTTGTCTTCTTTTAGTATCTGCTGCCCTTTTTTAGACATAAATATATTTTTTTTGCTAACAGAACCAAAAGCAACCAAAACTGTAGAAGAGAAATATAGCGCTGCGCAAATGCCCTCTAAAATAAGTGTAAGTTAGGGAACAACAGGTCAATTCAGTTGTCTGTGTAAGTGTTTCCACTTCAGAAAGCAGTCCCATCATTACCGCCACAGCTGTGTGATTTAACAGTGCTACTGCTATTTCAACGAGTTCTATCTTAGCTACCTTTTTTTTCCTCTCTGAAACTGTACAGCAGGAATGAACGATTTACTCCTGAATTCAGGTTATATTTTTTCTTGGTGTTTGTGATTTGTGTTAGCATGATGAAAGAATAGAAATATTGAGAAGAAGAATGTCTTGCCTTCATGGCTTTCTAAGTTGCATATGGATACACACCTGCATGGGGAAATTCCTTCTGTTTATATTTAGGAAATACATTTTTAAGGAAAAGCTATTCAAGTGAAATTTTACATTAGTTGCTGAGAAGGAAATCAGATACAATAATCAACTAAAGTATAAATAGTGTTGTAGGGTATGTTTAGATTGATCCTTTTTTTGTGTAGAGAAGAGAACGTAAATATAATAGAGAGACCCTAGGCTTTTAAAGATTTGTGATGTGAAAGTTACATTTGAACAACTGTTCCCTGAATGAAATTATTTAGCAGTGAAAGGGAAACATTAGGAAGAAAAATTAATGTCTAAAAAAGACTTTGCCATAGTCTTTGTAAACACTAGCATGCCTTAATTGTGTATTTATTGCCTGACAATGTGATGGGAGAGTTTAATTTGTTTCTGTGCCTTGATTTGGCATTTCTTTTGTCACTATTTTGGGATTTCCTTTAAGGATGTCCTTCTCACTGATTTTTTTTAGATGTATGTGCTTAGTTGGGGTCAATTGCAATGTCTGGCTTTTTTGTTCCTTAAATGACTCATTTGTTTGACCTTATGTGTTTAAGGTTTTTTTTGTGCTGTGGGATTTTTTCCCTGGGAAATATTTGTGGTGTAAACCACTGTTCTATAATATTCCAGAGACTAACTGGTCTTGGAACTCTGGATACAAAATAATCAGAAATTTGTGCCTTTAATTTTTTGCAGTCCATACCTGAGGGAAGAGTCAACCAGACACATGATAATGCATGTGCATTTTGAACAAAAATTCTACCTTTTCAGGCCCACCTGGTTTTCATCACACTATTCTGGATTGTAATACTCTTCCCAGTGACACAGAGCATTGCAGCAGGAGAATATAAGCCCTAAGTGTTTCCTGTCATCAAAAAGCTTTCTGTAATTAGAGTCTAGGGTGAGGTGCATGTGGGATAGCAACTATTTTCTTTCTTAAAAAGCTTGTGGTGATTTAATTACACATCAGTTTGCCCATTTAAGAATTTTCAGCTAGTTCTTTACTCCTGTCATACGTTTATAGTGAGACACTGTTGAAGATTTCATTCGGAGTTAAGGTGACATGTGGCTGTATGAAGGCTGTGTTCTAACATGTCTGAGATAACAAATATCAGTCTTGGCAAAAGCTAGGGAGGACCTAGCACAAATCAAATACTTGGTGTTAAAAGAACTGTAGCTGGGTGCTGTTTAGCTGCTTCCTGGGGTTAAACTGTGACACAGCCCCACCAGATACCCAGTGAGTGACTGACCTACATGACCAGATTTTGATCCATTTTGGACTGGAAATATAGAAGTTCTAGGAATGATTCTGACTGCCCTAACTGCTGAGCCTTCATTTTACTATGTTTGGGGAAGTGGAACTCATCTTGACAGCACTGGACTGGTGACATTCTTGGCCTCCTGCTGTCCTTCTCCCTTTTATGGCATTGAACTAGAACTACCACAGAAGAATACCACAGGGAAAACATGGCCAGCAGCATTTTCCATCCTGTACAGCCAAAGGAAGTATGGACTGACCTTTCCGAATGAAAAAGTTCGAAAAAGTTTAAGCATGTCTGTTGTTTTGGGGTTTTTTTGATTTCTGTGTCCTCAGTAACAAAGTTACAACATTTTTCAATAGTAGTCACTGTAAGTTGAAAGAATTTTTGTGAATACTGAATAATGAATTATTAATGGTTTACGTACATTCTACTTGGAACAGGAAATTATTTTTCCCTTATCTATTTTTACCACAATGTGGTTGTAAGAGACCTTCAGACATCCATCACTGGAATATTTCTGCATAACTTAAGAGGGAACTGAGGCAAAGCAAACTGCCAGGCTGTGTTAAAGTCACAGCTGTAAGTTGCAGAAGGCAAATGTAGGGCTAGAATGGGGTGATCTTGTACCATCTGATCTGGGTTCCAAACCATGCTGTGCATACCAAGATCATGATGTGGCAATTCATGTTTTTACTTGACTGTAACACAAATTACTTCACTGTGCTTTCACTAAGTTATCTAGCAGTGGCAGCAGCATTTGAAGAACCTGAGACCACTTCAAAGCCCAGTGCACTAAGCCAAGAGGCTGTAAGGGTTGAAAATCCTTGCCACTCCACGGAAACCAAGGACAAGGCAGAAGAGCAGAATGAGCGGCTCTGCGGTGTGAGTCTGCAGCTGGAATTGCTGATTGCCTTTGGCACAGCTGTAGACAGCTGTGAGCAAAGAGGCATTTTGGTCTCTTACTACAGCTCAATTCAAGTGACTCTTCGGTTCAGAAGATGTCTGGTAGGTCGTGAGGAGGCTGCCTGGTGACATGATGTGAGCCCACGCTGAGAAGTTAGCAATCCCCAAACTGAGTTTGGATTGCACAGCACAGGTCTGAAGGGAGAGCTGGAGGTGAGCTTTGATTAAGTCCTGATTATCTACTTTTTTCTAGGACTTTAGCTTGCTTTATAAAATCAGAAAAATACTTCCATTAAGATTTGCTATTGGGTTAAATTCTGCTCAGATTACAAGAAGTTCCTCACTCAGGAGTCACTGACTTCTTAAACTACAAATCTGTTGCATAGAACCTGAGCCAATCCGTCTGCAAAATGCAAACCTATTTATTTCAGGTTTACTCTTTCTACTGATATGAATGCTACACTGTGTTTTAAATAAGCCAGTTAATTTTAGGTATAGAAACTACCTTCAAAATACACAGAAAATTAATCATAATTTTTCAATTGCAGTGCTGTAAGGTTTTTATATGATGTGTTACTTTATACGAAGACACAGATTTTATATGTGACATTATAGTACACTTGGAAGCATTGAACACAACTGATGGAAACTCATAAGGAATCGTTTACTGATCTTGCCTTCATCCTGGAGTAATTCTGTTAATGTCCCAGATAAATTGTGCTACAGAGAAACAACTTCGGATTTGTGTCCTGTATCGCTGACAGTCTGCCATTGCAAAAATGCCAGCTGCTCTGCTGGCTTTTGTGAATTGCTCCTCCACAAGATGTTTGCTTCCTCCCATGTTCCCTACATGTTGGACAAGGCAAAAGGCAGGACTGGCTTTGATTTGAGCTTTTCTCATACTGATGGGATATAACTGGCTGCTCCCTCACACAGGGATTTCCTACTTGCCTTTGGAAATATTAAATTGTTCCTGTCTGTTTCTTTCTGTGGGCACAAGTTTTGTATTTTTCAACTTCTTGGCTTCAAATTTTCTTGCATCTTGAAGAAACATAATTTGGCTGAGCCTCCATCAAATTTGATTGTAATTGGTCAACACCTTAAATTTATTAGTAAGCAGAACAGTGAGGCTGATCAAATCAGCTTGTGAATTTGATGTTTGAGTAAAAGCCCGGATTTAGTTCATTCCAGACAAAAGAATCTTGAGTGATGTGTCTCATGTTTCTTAAGGGAGATGGTTCTTTCTGAAACAGGGTACTTGGGAAGTTTTAGTTTGTAGCTCCAGAGCTTTGGGTAACATCTGTGACACAAGGAGGCTGGGATGCAGTCCCGCTCCTCTGTAGATCTGGGATGACTGATGAAGCCTTCGTGCCTCCATTGCCCACTAATAAAACTTTGCTAATTGTGTTTTTTCTTCATGAAGGGGAAGAGGATTTGGAAGTGGGTCAGTGTTGTAAGGGTAAGTGAATTAGGCACACTAAAATGCTCAGATGTGTCAGGACTGGGATACGTCTGGGACTAATCAAATGGGTCCTGGTTTAGTAAAACAATGTGCTCAGCAGTTTTGAAAAATCAGACACAGTGAGGAGTGTACTAGGTTTAGATTTATCTTTTCAGCTTGAATGCTTTGATCCTGGCATGTTAACTCAAAATACTTCTCAAGTTACAGAAATATTTCTCCAGAAAACATATGAATGGTTTTTTTTTCTGTACAGTGGGGATCAAGTAATTGAAAGAAACTCTTTACACTGTTACATTTCCACACCCCCTCCCCTGCACTTATGCATGCATAGTATTTGTTAAATTCTTCTAATATGGACAGAGTAATTTTAATTAACCTCTGCACACCATCACACAATACCTGGAGTGGCAGTTGCTGGCTATGAGTCATGCCTTTAGCTGAAAGAACTGTGCTTTCTAAGGAAAGGCCAAGGCATAAGCATGTCCCAGTCCTAGATTACATGTATTTGTCCAGTGACTTGCTTCCCCTCCTGCTTGTCTTTGGGCCGTGCTGGCCCATGGTCAGGAGCAGCCTGGCTGATGCACTGTGGGCACTGCCTGGAACCTCAGTGAGATTCAAGACATAGAATGACACTTTAGTTAGTCCTAGTGTGTCTTGTCCAGGTACAGTGCAAGTAAAAAAAGAAAAATTCATGCACTCACAGCACTTTGGGCACTGATTTCCTCATAAGCATAGTTTCCTCTCCCCTCTTCAGCTTCACCAAATAGCATGCTTTCTGTCAAAACAGCACACGAACGAACATTTTCAGTGCAAGCCCTGTATTCAAAATAACAGGTTGTGCACTGGCAATCCTGACCCAATTTTAACTCCGGTTGCTATGGCGCTCTGCGGGCTGGGTGGCCGGCGGGGCAGGACGATGTGGGGATGGCACACAAGCCTTTTGTTACTCCTTGGCCAGGGTCCAGCCAGCTTGTTTCCCCAGTTCTCCCTCCACCCCACAGCAGCTGGCAGCAGCCCACATCTGCTGATCGGGAGCAGTGGTCAGGCTGCAGCCTCTGATGCCTCTGGGTCTGTGTCCTGGAGGAGGCACCTTCTCCCAGGCACCCAAAGCTGTTCCTCTGCAGACCACAAGTCCCATCCTTTGGCTGCATGCCCCTGTATTGGATTAGCCTTCATCTTCCTGCTCCTGGGTTTTAAGCAGGCTCCCTCTCCTCATCCCTCACTAGTTGCTTTCCAGACATCCTGTGTCCTGCTTTACTCCCTCCAGAAGAGGAACTCATCGCAATACTTTTAAAGGATGATATCTAAAATAGGTAATCTTCTTAGTAATGGGTGGAAAGTGACTTCTACGAACAGGATTTGAAACAAAACTCATTATTTTAAAGGCAGATTTTAAAATTTCTAGTTGATGTTAAATATATCACAATTGCCTACATGCAGTAATATAAGCACAGGATTTGCAAATTTGAGTTTAATGTTAATTTAGCTGGTAGATAGTCTGCAGGGTAATCAGTGCTTTGCATTTTTCATTCAATCCTAATGTTACACTTTGCCTTCCACAACATAATCCAAACCACAGACCAGCTGGCTGTGTTGATTAAAATCCTTTTTCTGCTTTTTATTAATCTTCATGCTTTTGCCCTAGAATTATGAAGTGGTCATGGTCTATCAGGAAGGAAATCTGCTGGGCCAGAATGCAGTATTTACAAGTTGAGATTTCTGCCTAAAGCATATTGCTGATTCCTAAAATAAGTTGTGTCCTGAACGCTTTGTTATATCTGCAGAGCTTGACATGAGTTTGGAACAAAGCTCTTTGGGTTAAATTACTTACAAATAATTCATTATGCATTTGGCTGACACGTTTCCTCACTGAAAACCTAGATTAAGAGAATATCATTAGTGGGTGAAGGTGACAGAGGACTTCTGTTGTTAAGTAGGTCTAATCCTGCATTTTGGAGGCACAGAGTCGTGCAAGTTCTTCCTCTGGACCCTCATGGCCTTTACCTTGATGGTAGAGAGAGAATGGTTGGGGTCAGGGTATTGCTGCAAGGGGGAACATCAGAGGTTCCTCAGGATGCACAGCAAAGGGACAAGAATAATTCTCAAACTGAAGGTGATGGAGCAGCAGGAAGGATGCTCTGATTCCCAAAATTAGCCCAAAGGCTGCTGGGACACAGTCTTGATCTTCCTTCCTCTGTAAAATTCCTTGCACAAAGGCTGTTTGTTCAGACTTGGTGAGACAGACCCTAAACAAGTAATGTGCTCTGTGTGTTGTTGCTTTTCTGTAAATAACTGCTTGATCACGGTGAATTGAATTTTTAACAAATTTGATGTGGTGATTAGGCAATCACTTTGGCATGTATTTTTTCAATTATCTCTTGTTAACAAAATGAGGCAGTAACTAAGCATGATCTATATTTTATGACTTCTCACAGTGTTAATTAGAGACTGTGAATATTCTCGTTGATGTGTTTGGATATATTTGCATCTAGTGGTTGTTACAATGGTTATGTCCTGTAGTTATGCCACCCATACGTGGGCCAAGATCCCACACTTAAGGATGGTACTCTGAAAAGGTTGCACAGGGAGACAGATCTGCTTAGAGGGCTTTGCTGCTCTCTTCCCTGCCCTGCCCTGCTCTGTGTTGCTGTTGGGGACTGTGTCAGTGCATATGCTTGGGCCAGAAAGAGCACAATATGATGATGCTTATAAATAATGCCTACTAATACCTCGGAGTTTTGCTGCAGGGCATTTGGTTTGGTGTTAGGCTTTATTCTTTTGTTTCCATAGTTAAATTTAACTGCAAACACCCGTTTTTACTATTCAAAGTAAATTGCCTTTTGAATTTCATACCGTTACTATCTGCTTTGAGCTTTAGCAAGGGGATGTGAGATGTGCAGGTTGAAGAGTCAAGGCCCCAAATTTTTCTAGAAGGTTTTCTTTCACTCTGAGGAATGATATGCCTCAGCTCAGCATGTCTCTCACCAGTGCAGGGGTGTCCATCCTAAAGCAGATCAGAACGGAGATGGGCCATGAAGACATGAAATGCCTGCAGCATTAAACCCATGGCCTTTCATGATACCAAGAAGAATGAAGTTTCCTCTGAGCCAGATCTGCTGTGACTTGGACAGTTGAGCACAAGCTCTGACTATTTGTGAATGGAGTTGTTTTCTAGATTATTGCTGGTGTTGTAAGCCTTTATTGGGTGTCCTTTCTGCAAACATGATTCTCAGTTTCTAGTCTGCTTTGGAGTCTGCTGCTACCTTATGATTTTGCAATTTTAAACTTTAAAAAGCAATTTCTTTTTCTTCTTTTGGAGTGCCTTGGCTGCAAAAAAAAGTGACTTCCTGTCTTTCCAATTTACTTTTGTTAGTTTTTAGGCATTGGTAATAGTTTTTGAAGGTCTGATTTCTTCAGGCAAAGAAACTTGCACCAGCAACTTGTTGGGGTAACCTCATTGCTGGTAGGGTGCTGGTGAGCATTGTTTGGCTGGCTGCTGGAGGCTCATGGGCACTACTTAAAAAAACAAACTATAAAGGCTACTGTGTGGGACAGGTTAATTGCCTTGTTTTTGCCCTCATGACTGCATAGCTCTTACTTTCATTGGACTTTTGCCATCTCAGGTATTCTCTTTACTAAAGTGCACATAACAGCTGGGCTCTGGCTGCTGAAGGGACTGTAGTGGTATTCAGTTCCTTCTCTCCTACTGTAGACTCCTGTGCTCCCATCTAGCTTCCCCCTACAGCATCATGGCTGAAGCAGCACCAATTATCCTCTTGTCAGTTGTCTCATCACTTTCCTAGGTGATCTACTTGCTTTAAGGATCTGACTATTGCCTTATCATCCCAAAATTAAAATTCTTACCTTCATCTTCCAGAAACGTTCAACGGGCTTGGGATCTCTCTGCTGGCTTTCGTGTTTCTCCTTCCTTCTGGGCCATCACTTTTGTCCCTATACTTTCTCATGTAAATACCTCTTTCAGGTCACTTTCTCCTACAGATACTAACCTAAATCATCAAATGCTCAGCCATGCCACCAAATATATATTTTGTGAACTTTCATACCACAGTTTTGTTTTTTCAGTGTCTTCTGTGTTTGTGATGATCTTTTTGACTTCATGGTGCTCCAAGTAGCACTGATGGGCCTCTGGGAACATATAGCAGACCTCCAGGTGCTTTATCTGCACGTGCTCCTGGGCACAGAGTGCAAGCTGGACGCTTCACAAGAAGAAAATATTAAAAATTGAATAGAAGTGCTTAACAAAAAGAATGGAAACTCCATGTTTCTGGTTGACTTTACTGTCCCTTAAGGATTTATTTTTGCATTAAGTCGTGTGGTTATATATGTTTTTCAAGACAACAAAGAGTGACATGAAGGATCTCATTTAATCCATCTGTCTTGGCAAGGTTTAGTTTCCTTGCTTCTGTTCAGGCAGCTACCAAGAACAATATCCCCTGTGTTTACTTATTTAAACTGAATTAGATATGATGGTTACACAAATCAAAACAAAAATGGTCTGGGTATACAAGAAGCAGCAATGTTCTGTTTCTGGAATAAGATATATGTAGAAATTTTTTTCAATGTAGGAAGAATTTAAAAAATCTGAACCTGTCAAAGTCAAGCATATTAAAGCAGATGGCTGAAAGAAGACCCATATGCTGTACATAGCATACGATTTTCTTTCTCTTCCATGTCTGCCCTCTGAGAGATGAAAAACTACAAGGGCTGAAACTGAAAGCATCATTAAATGTTAATCTGCTGGGGCTTCCTTAGTGCTAGCGAGGTCAAGCTCTGCTGCAGAACACGGTGGCAGATGGAGCATCCTCTGTGAAACCGCTCGGAGTTGCCAAAGGCCGCGGAGAGACGCGCGGTGTGTCGCCGTGCCCGTGCTCTGGCCGCGCACCCCGGGAGCTCCCAGGGGTGGCAGCGCTCCCAGGGACCCGGCCCCCCGAGCAGGAGAACGGCGGCACGGGCACGTCGTGCGGACACCGAGCCAGGGAGGATGGCCTTTAGATTAGGGCCGGTAATGAGCTTTCTGCCTCGGTGAGCATATTGTAACCTGCAGGCAGGAAAATGCGGTTTTTGAAAATGGTTTGCCCGGGCGTAGTGCTGAGCTGGGGATCTCTAAATGCCTCCGAAGGGCAATGTCCCTGCTGAGCCTGGTTCCTGTGTTTTTCGTCGCCTTGTATTAGAAAAGCTCAAGTCTTGGAGACTTACCGTGTTTGCAAAATTAAGTCGAAAGCTCCTGACTGACAGCCTTAGGGGCTTTTCACATAAACACATAAAGCTATACTGAAGCTTTGGCAGAAGGATAGGGTTTGCTTGTTCTCCAGGTACACCTGCGTGTGACCAGGCTCCCTGCCCTGCTGTGCTTTTGGCATCACCACTTCGTACCTCACTAGCTAATTTAGTCATGAAGCTGCTGGCAGGAAAACAAACTAGCTGAGTTCCTCCCTAAAGCTTTGGCTCAGCAAAAATGGGAACGATACCGAAATCAGTGCCTGCCCCAGCTGCTTTTTGCCTAAGTCCTTTGCAGTGGAGGAGCTGAGGCTGCTCCCTGAGGCTGCCAGAGCAGACATCGTGCATTAGGACCTGTCTGCTCTCGTTCAGGACGGAGATAACACAAGCTAGTACTAGTTCAATGTGACCTCCCATAGTGGCACTGCACACAGTCGTCTGCAAGCCTCATCCTCTGTTACACTCTGCTGCGGTGTAAACCTGTGCCATAAGAGTGTTCTGCTATGTGGTGCTTTCCAGGGAGAAGTGGGCAAGCTGGCTAGAAGCCCACCCAAAAATATTAGTGAGGTCTCTACAAATATTGTTGATGAGCCCTTCAGCAGTGTGATTAAAGAGCCCTCACAACTTGTAAAAACTCTCCTGACATTTCCATCAAGAATTAGGGAAAGAAGAACAACCTTCTTGACTCCTTAGAAGAGGTCTTCTGACATCTGCTGCAGGGTAGTGGTGGTCCTTATCACAGTTTCCATAAATATGGATTTCACTTTAGGGAACCTGAGCAGGACCGTTTATGTCAGTTCAGGTATTGAATGGAATCACGTATAATTTTCTGGGTGATCCAGGTGAACTAACACTAAGTGGTTCATTGGAGGTTTTCTCACTTGCATTGGCTGCATCTGAGCTCTGAGCCAGAGAATGCATCGAGGTGGCTTCTGTGGGGCACAAGGACCACTGGGAGCCACCTCAATCCTCCGTGAGCAAAGCCATTCCCAATACTGACCATTAGCCTTGCCTGTGATGAACAGCAACTCTGCTCTGTTTTCCATACTGTTGGTGCTTTTTCCTTTGTAACAAGAATTGGTGTTGTGTTATTTTGACGAATTCTTTGTTGTTTTCCTTAATGAGTTTCTCTAAGGAACCTTGTTTTAGCAAACAAAATTTGTAGCGTAAACTTTAGAAATACTTAACACACATATGTATCTTTGGCAAGATTCAAGCCCAGAAAAGAGGGAACAGAGAAACTGACAGATGGAAAAGGATACAGCTGAAGGAATTGATCCACGAAGGGGCCTCTTTAACATGTGAGGTTGCTTTGTACTCACTACCTTTGCTTTTATTTGGATTATAATGTCAAAATAATGAAAATAACTGAAGCACAGACACTCATACTTGAAGGAAATGATACAATTAACCATTTCCCTACTTGAGGAGAAAGTACCTTAGGCACAAGCTAGATGGTGCTAGAGCATATGGCTAAGATGATGTTCACCTAACAGCTGTGTGAAGTTAAAATATGATGATGAAAACAGACTTTACTAAGGGAAACTCTGCAGTGTTAGAGGCTTTTTAACACCTGGTTTTGTCTGCTGCTTTTGTTCTGACTATATAAAAGTTGTTTCTACTTCCCTGAGCCTTTCAAAATGCCCTGTCAAATATATCAACTTATGGAAACCTCTCTTTGATATTCCTATTTTGAACTGATTAATACAGACAACCCTGCTCTGTGATTTGAAGTAAGGTCAGTTTTGTCTCTCTCTTTCACTTCTCTATTTGCATTACATCAGGAGAGCAGTCAGACATTCCCCACTGCCAAAGGGCACTGCTGCTCGGCATGGAGCTTGCAAAGAAAGATGTGTATTGTGGAGTAAGTGTTCAAAAGCGTTCGTGGGACTGAAGGGCATAATTCCCATTGAAAACCAGTGGGAGCTGTACTTAGGAGTTTCCTATGCTGTAGAGCTTCCCCCAGCATGCTTATGTCTACACTTCCCCTGTTCAAAGGCAGGGAAAAAAACACCCATGGCTGTGATTTAAATGATTAAGTGGTTTTTAGAAGTTTTGACACGCTTAAAATATGAATTAGTTTGACTTGAGGAATGAAAGAATGTCACTCTTTCGGCTGTAACTACAGTCAAAAATTTGTGACCATAGATGTAGTCAGAGGATCTAATAATGCCTCTGGGGCCTGTGCTGCTGCTGTACATTTTGATAGCACTTCAGGGCAATTTACCCCATGCAGCAGAGCCCAGAGTACCATTGATTGGAAGCATGCATTTGCTTCAGAGGAGAAAGGAGAGGGAAATAGTACCATGCAAGTTGAGCAATTTTTTTTTTTATAGTTTTATAAATTTTTAATTTTTTTATTTTTTCAGATTTTGAAATGCAAGATCTTTGCACTTTTTAAAGCACAGCCTACGAAGACTTTAAGGTGCATATAACTTCATCCATGTTAGAAGTTGAACAGAAAACAAAGAGACCATTCACTTAGGTAAAAACCCCACGTGCTTTAAGCTTTCATACTTACTATCTTTGTTTGTACTTGTGCAACTTTATCAGCGTGTGGCAGACACAGCAATGTCCCTACACTGGAATGTGGTGTGGTGGAGGGGGCACTGTATGGTGAGTCAGGAGGCGTTTCTCCAGGCTCTTCCCTTGACTTGCCATATGATATTCCGCAGGACTTAGTCTCTGCTATACTTCACTTACAAAATGTTATAAAAATGTTTTCCTAGCCACATAGAGTGCTGTGACATGTATGGGTCACTGAGTGTAAGCAAAAGGAGTAAAACTGGAAAAGCTGAGTATGTTCAATGCATGCAAATACGCCTGGAGGTTAATAATTTAATTGGCAGAGTGCCCTATTTTTCTGGCTAATGGGCCTGTTTAGTGAGCTCCTGCAGTGCCTGACATACTGGCCTGCTGCTGTTCAGACACAGTTGTACATCTGGTGAACTGAGCTGTGCTGCTCCATCTCTCGAACCCCTTTGGCAAGTGTGTCAGAGCCGAGGTGACGCCTAAGTACTCAGCCAAAGAGCTGTGCTTTTGTCTGAGGCTTGAGGATGTGCTGGAAGTGGTCCTTTTTGCAGTGTGCAGGGTGATGGGTGGGCGCAGTGGGAAACTGCTGCAATGTGGGGAAGAAATGGTGCTTGCAGAGCACTGGTGCTGCTCTGTGAGGTGTACACGTGGGAATATAGGTCAGTGAAACATCCAGAGGGGTTGCACAGCTGCAAAGGGCATATTTACACACACAGGGTGCAGATGGCAGGCTCGAGCTAGCCAAGCTGCTGCTGAGCAGCCTGGTGTGCGCCTGGGGAGGGGGGTGCCAACACGCACTGTCTGGGCCTGGTCCTCACAAATAGCTATGGTGCTTTGGTCCAGAGTGGCCCTCAGGCTGGCAGGGCTATTTTGTCTCCGGGGTGGGGTGTCTGTGACACAGGACTGTGGGCCATTAGGATTGCCCAGGTCCCATGGCTGCCCTGCAAGTCCTGGCAGGACTATGTGCCTGGTTCTTGGAGCTGCACTGGGCTTGGTCACTGTGAATGGTGTGAAGGTGAGGCTTGGGGGTTACAGCAGGTGTTGTCTGTGTTTTCCGGCTGTATCAACTGATCTAACAGATAGGGGCTTGGGTCCACAAGCCTCTTTTCTTGCCTGAAGTAGTGGCAGTCAGTTTTGCTCTTATGCAAGCCAAAAGAACTTCACTTGCACCAGCTGGTGAAATATTTATAGGTTTATACTATGAGGTGTCCCAAGTTTCATGGTCCTTTCCTGCTCACATTTGTGTGCAGCTTCTTGTAAAATTTCTCTATTCTTTGCTCTATGTGTTTATTTGACTGCCATGATTATCCTGGTACCAATACGAGCTGACGGATGAGGGGATTGAGAGCAGCCCTGTGGAGAAGGACTTGCGGGGGCTGGTGGATGAGAGGCTGGATATGTGCCAACAATGTGTGCTTGAAGCCCCGAAAGCCAAATATATCCTAGGCTGCATCCAAAGCAGCGTGGGCAGCAGGGCCAGGGAGGGGATTCCACCCCTCTGCTCTGCTCTGCTCTGGTGAGACCCCACCTGGAACACTGCATCCAGCTCTGGGGTCCTCAGCATAGAAAAGTGATGGACCCATTAGAGGAAGTCCAGAGGACAGCCATGAAAATGATTGGAGGGCTGGAGCACCTCCACTATGAGGAAAAGCTGAGAGTGTTGGGGATGTTCAGCTGGGACAAGAGAAGGCTCCAAACTCCAGGGAGAGCTTACTGAAGAAATGCAATACCTATAGAGGGCTTATAAGGAAGATGGGCACAAACTGTTTGGTAGGACCTGTTGTGATAGGACAAGGGGGTAATGGTTTTGAACTAAAGAGGGGACCTTCAGATTAGATATAAGGAAGAGGGTCTTTGTGATGAGGGTGGTGAAACACTGGAACCATGTCCCTGTTGCCTGAGTTCGGAAGGCACATGCAGCTCAATGGGGAGTCTCTCTGTCTCTTAATAGTGTTGAAAGTTTTTTGGTTTGAATGTTATGTGATGCTAGCCAAGCAGATGTTTAGCTGACAAGCATGCTTTACTCTGTTCTGTCCTCTGCAAAAACATGGAAAACACAGTACCTTGCATCTTTCTGGAGGAGAAATTGAGGCTCTGGCGAAAAGAGTTTGCTGATCATGGCAGCCAGATGTTCCCACTTGGCATTCAATGCATCTCCCTGTCCATCTTAGAGTGAAGCTGCAAGGTTGGGTTCAGTAGCAGCCCTTCTGAGTTTGTTGCCTGGTTTATGAAATAAACTCAATAAAACCTATTCCATATGTTTATTTTACCAGAAAAGCTATTTGTTTGTGATACCACAACTGAGCATGTTCATGGATATTTAATCCCTTCCAGGATAAGGCAAAGATTTGCTCTACAAGGAATTTTAAGTCTAATGTTAGTTCTGCCTTAGCCCGGATTATGCAAGCGCTGACAGAAATTAATTTGGCGGTCTATTCCTGCTGTGAACAACTCAGGGTTTTCCTTTGGGGATTCTAAGATTGTTCTTACCTAGTAATTAAATCTTAATCATGTTTTTGCCAAAAGCAGTATATTTGGCTTGCAAGGGGGGAGATCTCTCTGTATCTGTCTCGCCCTCCTCCTCCCCGTTGCATTTGCCTTGTCAGTTTTCAATCTCTGACTCTGCAAACTGATACCTGGATCCGCTGTGCTTGAACAATCCCTGTTCTGCATCCTGCCAGGAGTCATTTCACTTTGTTCCCCTGGCATCCAGAGGAGGTTTTCCTTCCCGGGAATGACACGCTTTCTCTGCCAGGAGCCACGGAGGCGCAGTGTGGCTGGCACCGGGCCATGGTGTGCAGTACCTGCCTGCTGCCAAGCGGGGACTTGTGGCTGAGATCAAAGGGCTCCAGGCAGGAGGCCCTGGAGAGCTCCTGCTTTTCATCCATCCCGAGGGATTTCCTGGCAGGGTTACCTTGGGTAAAATGACTTCTGTCCTTGTAATAGCCAGCCTGGAAAACTGTACGTGCGTGACAGAGCAGGGAAACTTGCAAGATTTAGAAAAAGATAGTATGCAATGCAGCACACAGATGTATTTGTGAATATAGTGTTTTATCAACATCAATGATGGTAGATGTTTGTCCTGTTGTGTAATTAATCCCATATGTATCCTGCTCTGGATTCTGGTATCATATTTGTCTTTCCAGGACTTGAGTCCTTTCTTTGTTCTCCGCAAACCCACAGAATCACAGGAGTAACTAGGTTAGAAAAGACCTTTGAGATCATCAGGTCCAACCCATGACATAACACCACCTTGTCAACCAGACCATGGCACTGGGTGGTGCCACGGCACTGGTTGAAGAAAAGACATCCAGTCTTTTCTTCAACACCTCCAGGGATGGTGACTCCACCACCTGCCACCCTGGGCAGCCTATTCCAATGCCCAGTCACCCTTTTTATGAAGGATTTCTTCCTGATGTCCAATCTAAACCCCTCCTGGTGCAGCTTAAGGCTGTGTCCTCTTGTCCTGCTGCTGGTTGCCTGGGAGAAGAGATCGAACCCCACCTGGCTTCACCCTCCTTGCAGGCAGTTGTAGAGAGTGACAGGGTCTCCCTCGAGCCTCCTCTTCTTCAGGCCAAACAACCCCAGCTCCCTCAGAGGCTCCTCACAGCATATGTGCTCCAGATCTTTCACCAGCCTTGTTGTCCTTCTCTGGACATGCTCCAGCATCTCAACATACTTTAAATGTCCTTTAGTGTTATTCTGAAAGAATTCTGCATTCTTCTCATATACCCACCTTTTTGGTGCTGGAATGCCATATTACTATTGTTATTTTGTTTCTAGGAATGCTCATAAAAGCTGTGTGTTCCTTCAGGAAGGGGAATTTTTATCTTATTGGTTTTTAACATCATCACCATCATCAAAAAAATGATCTGTGTTACTGGCTATGACTGGATAGTCTTCAAAAGCATGAAGTCAGTAAGTTCTACAAGACCTTTTGTACAAAGAGTTAAGTTTGTAGATGAATTAACTACCATGAAAAACGCAACACCAGAAGAAGTAACAAGATCCGATCACCTTTCCTGTCTCTTGCTCAGACATATATATGTCCCAATGACAAATCTTTAACATTAGGCATGGATTTGCTTTTAGCTAAGGACAAACTATGACAATACAATCTATTGGAATGGAGTTTTCTTTTAATCGTTTTCATTCTGGAACCATATTCTGGACTATAGGGCTTTCCAACTTAATGTACAAACCTTTTTTTTTTCCAGTCGAGAGTCAAACAGATATATATGCACGAATGCTCATTTCTGTAACATTTCTTTATTTTTCACTTTTGGGAGTACACATAAATGTTGCTAGATGTGAAATGTTTAGAGCATGTAGGGCTGAAAAATGGGGTGATACCACCTTAGCTTTATCACAGCTTTGTTCTTTGCATGACTCAAGGACTTACTCTGCTATGAAAATTACATGCATATTCTTGGAGAAACCTTTTCTTTTCCTTTCTTTGTTTTGTTTACTTTTGCAGACATAGTCTACATGGTGGTGATAAAAATTAAGCCTCTGTAGAGTTTTGCCAGGAAGAGTATCAGGATATTTTCCCATTCTTCTCTTGTTTGTCTTAGAGGACTCAAGGTGGAGTTGGTTTGGTTCTGGTTGCCAGCGACATGTGCATTGCAGATGCCAGAAAGACCTTCAGTAGACTCAGACACTGCCATGCATGAGCTACCAGTAGTGACAACTGCATGTGATTTGGAGAAGGCCTTCAGTAATTCCTTCTGCTCTTCTCACGTGAGTTTGTGAAAACAGATCAAAATGGGGGTTTCCACTGCTCAAACCAGTGACCAACGTGAAGGAATAAAGCTTTTTGTTGTGAGTCAAACTGTCTGCAGCACATGCCAGTGTTCAGAGTTGTGGCACCACAGCCAGATCATTTCAGTATGGGGCGTGTTGCAAGGAGAAGCTTCTGTCACCCATTCTGAAAGATCAAAAGCCTTCAAGATGTGCATGTGTTTCACAGTCAGCAGTAATTGGTTTAATGTTGAGCTTTGGTATGTGATTGGGTTTGGATTTTGTCTATCTGAAGTAACATAGCAGTTAAGATTTACCTAGCTTATAGTGTTAAGAATTGCATTCAAAGTAATTTACCTAATGACTAGTACCTGAATTCGTTCCCTTCAGGCACTCTTCTTGGGCAAATCCAGTGAAAAAGGATATGCTGCCTTCACTTCCCCAGTGGTAGGAGCCATACCCTATTCTCTAGCTTGGATAAACTTCTTTATAGTATGTAGGGCATTCAACTTCTTTGAGTGCCTTTAGAAACAGAAGTAAAGTGACAGTATCACATGATGTCCCTAGGCATGCCAGAATTTCCCCTAGATTTTCAGTCTGAGCAACCTGCTTTCCTCCTCTCCCACCCACAGACCATCAAAGCCTTCTTCAGTTCTCCTCTTCCCACATTTTCCTGTCTTCCTCTGGCTCCCAAAAGCCATGCCCAGATGCCACACTCCCAGTACCTTGCCAGCAGCAGAAGCCAAGTAAGCAGCAGCTGGTTTGACTCAATGCTTTTACTCCCATTTTTTGCCCTCCAGGTTGCGCTCAGGTCAGCCTCTTCTGCTTTGTCCCTAATGCAGCACTGCGCCGACTCGCGCTCGGTCCAGCAGGAGAATAAGTGCCATTTAAGAGAGTGCAGTCATTTTTCTGGTGATTAAAGAGACAGAAGTTGAAGGGTGGCCAGTAAGATCCCCACTGGTCAATGCCAGTACCCCAGTGAGAACCCTGGCAGTGCCATTACATCCTTAGTGGATTCCTTTGAAGTCAGCCATGAATGCATAAGTATAAAGCCAGGATTTGGTTCCCCATTCAGTCCAGTTCTAGAAATCCACCTGAAAACTTTTTTGGTGCGGGGTGGGTGTTGGATTCAAGCATCAGCAGGTCTTGAAACCACAAAAGACACTCAGTCTTGCAGGTGCCTTCTGTGTATCTGTGAAAGTCAGGCTCCTCTGGTGTAACGTGGAAGGTATTTTGAGGGATAATGTAAGGAGTATGTGAGCTCCCAGGGAGACAATTGTCTGCTCATGCACGTGGACTGTTTTCAGTGCCTCCAGTTTTCATCTGTGTTGTACTTAGGTGAGGATGAGGAGAAGGCAAAGTCAAGACTCTTCCCGTTGATTATGTTTAGGCAGTGGATTGCTCCAGTATTACTGATGTGATGGGGCAGTGGCAGCAGGAGCGATGGGAGTTACCTTCTCCTGCCTGGTTTCCTGCCTCTTAGGATAAATCTACAGCTTACATTTTTTCTACAGCCTTCATCATGGTGACATTGATGTCAGTCTGTGCTGACTTGTTTTTTCACTGCAAACACAAACAGCGCTTGATGTACGTATTGCCATTTTCACAGCCCATATGGCCTTCTCAAGTTCCTCAGGTGCTTGGCTGAAAGGGGTTATTCAGCAGCAGCTTAAATTCATGGCACCTTGGGGAGTCAGGGATGGTCCTCAACGAGGACAAGCAGCTAATCCCAAGCCTAGTACTAACCTTTGTCTAGGATGGTCTGGTTGTTGGCAGTGTGGAGCATGGGAATAATTTAAGAAAAAAATTAACCTCCCTGAGAAAGGAACAATTCCTGAAGTTACTGTCAAACTGCATGTCTACAAGGGAGCCCAGCTGGATCTCTGAGGCTGTAGACTTTTACCCCCTTAAACATGAAGGTGGAGCTGGTTGTCCAGAGTAAAAGGCAATGAAGTGCAAAAGCTTCAAAGGCTTCAGCTATTGTTTTTTTTTTCTACCTGGGGTCAACTCCCTTAGAAGTGAGACTTTCTGGATAAATGAGCCTAGGAGACAGAGGAATTTCTGCCGGTACAGAGAGACTGGGTAATCAGTCACATTAATTTGGGCTAAGCGAAGCATGAATGAGGCCTTTACTATTCATTCAATGTTAATCATATTGTTAGCTAGAATAACAAAACTGACTCTGTAGAAATCCAGTCTAATTTCCTTTTGTTGTAAAGTTAATCCAACCATGTTGTTATTGCATAGAAGTTCCGTCTTCCTAAAAGATCTTTGACATTGCCTTAACATCTCTTTCAGAAGCTTAATTCTCCCAATTGAATACTGTTTTGGTATTTAGCAGAGAGAAGCACTCCACATACTTTGTGAAAATAAACTTTTAATCATCTGTATACCCTTGAAAGGGGGGAATACCAAACATGCATCCAGGCAGAGTATGATAAGTCTGGAATAATAAGGAATAATCAGGTGAGAAACCATAATATAAATAGTGACATAGACGTTGTCCAAAAGGTAAAACCACATAAGAAATACAGCCCTGCCTCAGAGTGGCTATGGGAACATGGCATGGGCATGACTGAGGTGCCAAGCCCACACTGAAAGGAGGCGTTGTTCTTCTCTCAGGCAGAAAGGAGCACCAAGAAAAGACACCCCAAATTCCATCACCTTTGAAAACCGGGGAGGTTGTACTACATTTTAGCTCACAGGAGTCCCGAAGACTTGTTACCTGGAGGTTCTGGTTGTTGTCAGTGCAAAGGGGTTGCTTCTGCCTGCAGGTACCAAGGTGGAGTAATACAGGGCCATAAATTGCCACTGGGGAAATATTTTTCCTGGTATTTGTTCTCTCTTGGCTTCATGTGTCATAAAATAATTAACAGATGTCTGTGACAGATTCTCAGTAATGGGTTGTTGTCACTGTTTTGTGGATGTAGGAACTGCCTTCCAGGATAATCCCAGGTCCACGCCTAGGTCAGTGTCCTATGTTCCATACTGGTCAATGCTGCTGGGAAAAATGCCCATAAACGCTGTAATAACAGGTTGCCCATGTATTCCCCTCGACCTATGTGTGATGCCTGAGTTCCAATAAAGCTTTTATCTTTTTCTCCAGTGCGTTGAGGAAAATGAGAACATTTTTGTAGGCTGCATTTAGGGAAAGTATCTTGCGGACTGTCTAATGCTCCCGAGATTTCTGAGTGCTACAAAAATATGACATATTTATAAGCACATTTGAGTTGTAATGCTAATCAACTGAGGCTAACATCCAGCATTTTGCTGGGGAAGACTTGCAAACCTACAGTGCTTTTTAAAGTTGTTGTCCTTCACACATCTCTTACTAGGCTTTTTGCCCGCTACACGGTCCCCAGTACTCCCAGAGTCCTTCACGTGTGGGTGAGGGGCTATTTCTGGCTGGGAGGGCAGGGGGTCTCCACATCCTCATCTTCAGGTGCTCCTGGTGAGACTGCAGCTCCAGCCCTGTGAACGGGAGGGGTGTGAGGTGAGCCGGGCGGGAGATCTCCAGCCCAGCAGCTCAGTCATGAGCCCCCCCAGCCACCTCTGATTGTCCATCAGGTGCTTTAGCAGGCAAAGGTACGTACGAGGGCAGATGGTTCCCACATCTTGTCTGTTGGAATTATGGCTCAGGTGTTGCATTTTTCATCATGAGCTGGTATTATATTTGCCCGTTTTTGTTCCAGAGGTATTTTAATTTGCTACTTTGAAGTCTCGTGAGCGAGACAGTCTTAGTTGCCATATCTTTTTCATGGTCATGACTTCTTATTTCTCCTCTTCTGTTTGACTTCAGTTGTTTTTTTTTTTTAATGGAGCTTTTCGGCTTTGCACCTCAGTGCACAGAGTGTAATGGCCCATTGGGAATAATTTTTCTGCAGCAGAGGCTGGGAGATCCTTGTTCACCTCTGGAGAGGTTGTGGCTGGGTGAAGGCCAGTAGACATGACCAGCGTCTTTTCACACTATCCTGGAGCAATTTCATGTGACAGAGGTGCGCTCCTTCGTCCCTCAGGATAAATCTGACTTCTTCCAACTCATTCTAATTTTGCAGGAAGCTGGAGACAGAAACTGTCCGCAAGAAATTTTGTTATGGAAATGTGGTTGGGGCTTTGGCTATTTTGTTTAATAGAGTTGTTAACAGATAGAATCAAATGCCCAAAGCTATTTTAGTTTTCACTGGATGATATAAGGTTAATTAATTGTCAATTAATTTTTGCAAACAATATTGGAGAACAGGAATTATGGAACATAAAATTAGTTGCAAAGTTATCAATCTTCAAAGTGATTGGTTTAATCTTATGCTTTTAAATTAATCTACAATTGTTGCTTTGTATTTAAACTTGTGTTGTAATTGCTAAATTCTAGTTAAAGAACAATATATTATTTAAAATAGAAGAAGGGAAAATGATCTGCTCTGATAATGTCTTACTTCAAGCATAGATTTCTGCACCTCTGCCAGGGCTGGGCCCATCTGACATCAGCAATATTTTCTGTTGGGAGAAAGACTGCTTCTCAGTGAGATGTAATTAAGCAGTAAATTAGCACTGGTCACACGAATGATGAAAGCTCTGGAGCTCTTTACTGGTGTGTGCAGTGACACCACTCCAGGCTGAGGGCAGGGGGTGTGCAGAGCTCCACCAGCCCTGCCTGGGGCAGATCCCTGGGGTACGAGTGTGAGATGGGGAGCCCTCCTGTGCCCACCCTGCCAGGGCGCCCTGCTCTCCTTCCAGGGCTGCGACGAGGATGTGCTTCGGCACTGAGGAGCATGGCAAACCCACGGCTGATCTGATGTGGATGCAAAAGCAGTGGAATTGGGTGCTGTAGCCCACTGGTTCTTGCTATGTGTCTTTTGACATGTCTTCTTGGGCAAGTTAACTTCTAGGTTTTCTTTTCAAACAGGAATAGAGAGATTATTTGTATCATTAAGGAAGGTGACAGGTGATACGGGGATGCCCAGCAAGCAGGATTTTGGCGAGGCAGACCATGAGAGGGCAGTGAATGAACCTTCCTGTGCATAGGTTAGGAGCAAAGGTTGCTGCCTCTCGTAATTTTCACCCATAGCTGTTACAATGGGATGTGGTATCTTGGATGTTATTCTGTGTATTATTCAACCACAGTCGAGGAAGCCTCTTGCAAAAGCCGGTATTGTAGAAGCACTCTGCTGCTCCCTATTTTGGCAGAGATATCAGGGATGAGCATGGGGAGATTTTTTTCATGCTCTGAAAGCCACAGCCTTTTCCATAAGACATGGAAACACGAAGATGAGTCAGTTTGCAGGAGCTGATGCTGCACTTGTGTCTCTGTAAGGCATCTCTGAATAAAGGAGCACAGCTTCCAGCACTGTCGTTTCAGCACTTTGCCTACTTCAAACACAATGACAGGTGTTGTTTTGAATTAGTGGCAAAGTAGTCATCATCAAAATTACACTTACAGTATGATGAGCTTCAGCATTTACCAAGAGCTATGCATCTTTGGTATGCTTATCAGTATTTAATCTGCAAGATTGGATTGCCTCAGCAGAAAACTTGACATTGAACTACTTTCTGGATTCTCTCAAGTACTGTAAAACACAATTATCTCTACTCAAGCACTCTGCAGATAAACTAGAAAATTAATTACTCTTAAATATTATCCTTACAATCTTGTAAAAGCACTGAAATAGCTCCTGTAACCTAAAAATCCCAGTGAGAACAATTTTTCTTATTCTACGTAGTTACTTGAGGCCAAGCCTGTACGTTGTTTAGTTGAGCTTCACCTCAGTGGTACTCAGATTAAAAACAAAAAATTGATCAGAGTGGTTTTTTCTGTCAGTTTTGCACTCAACCAGCCCGGCAGGATTACTTTTCCCATGAGGATGCTGAGGCTCTGTCACACAGAGCCAATGCTTTGAGGCTTGAAGTGAGTCCAGTCTCTCAGTGGTCACCATGTCTCCACATTTCCAAGGGGAAGAGAGTAGTAGGAGCGGTGGCTGTGTCCTTTCTGTGAGCTCAGAGGGAAGGGTTTCCATTAAACTGAGTAGCTCTGGTGCCTTGAATGGATTGTGGAAATAACTTGGCTCAAATAAAGCAGGTAGGCAATAGGCAAAGCAAACAGATTTTGTCACCTTTTTCTTCTAATCAAAAGAGAAAGGAAATAATTGGTTTTGAAATTGGCACTGTTCAGCAGGCCAGCACTTCCACCTTCTGTAGGTGAGCCATGGAGTTATTTGCTCAATGTTTAAATCATCTCAAAAAGGGCCAATAAGACAATAGATCCATAGTTGGCAACTGACATCAAATATTTAAGTTAGAAAAGAAAAAAAAGAAAATATGCAAATACTCAATTTATTATTCATTGGCACTAGCTATTTCCCCTTAGAGCAGGCAGATTGAAAAGAACAATTAACTAAGGGCTTTTGTTTTGGTGTGTGCGAGGGGATAGCACAACCCTTTCAGGTTACAGCACGCAGTGGAGTCAAAAAGTGCTTCTGTCCCTCTTGGATGATGAATGAGAGCAAGCCCTAATGCTACCTCTTGCTGAGAGATAAAATTCACTGTGTCTGTGTGCCATGGGGTGGCCTGGCCCTCGCCGTGGGACGGGACTCAGCCTGGCGTGGCACTGAGCAGCTGTGTCCCGGCTGAGGTGACGAGGTCTGGGATCAGTGTTTGCACTGCTGAGCCAGCCAAGACCTTCACAAGCTGCTGACAGGAATGATTTGAACAATGAATTTACCCCAGGGGATGCTGGATTAATTTGCAGACAGGATGGAGGGAAAAAGCTAGATGTGACTGACGACAAAACACAGAAAACCTCCAGCTGATGTAGTTAGTGATTTAAAAACAACAACTCAAGTGCCAGACTGTGTAAGGGACAGAGTGGAAAAAAAAATTACATGGGGTTATTATTCTTCCTTTCGAGGAATTTGCTGTCCACTTTACTAGGAACATGACTTCTGTTCTGTTTGCCTGTTGTTTAGCAGAGCAGAGAGTGGTCTGGACCAGGCAATAAAAATTAATGAGAGCAGGAAAAGATCTCTGGGAAATACAGCAGAAAAACCAGATTTTTTCAGCTAGAGCGGAGATGAATGCAGAGACATGGGGAAGGATGTACATTAACAAACAGTTCAGAGAAAGCAAATTGGCCCAACTGACTTTCCTTCTAGTACTAGCATAAGAAGGGATTTTGTAAAATGAATCCATTAATGTAAAATGAAAGACTTAAAAGAAAGTGTTAGCAATCTTACAGAAAGTAACAAGCCCAATGTATTTCAAAAGCCCTGCGTATCCTAAATCATCCAATTATACAGCCTTTGCAGTAATCGTATTGCTATCACAGTATTAGCATTTTACAAAATATCACATTGAAATATGGCTTTTTTATGTGATGACAGGCTTCAGTAAAGAGCAGGGTGGTTTTATAATTGGAATAGCCTTAATGTTTGCCATCTCCACTTCAAATATATAATTGTGCATTTGTTTGATAGCTAGCTAGGGGCAAACACAACAGATTTTTTTGTCCTGCCTTCTAAGAGAAAGGAAATAAAACATGTCAGAGAGATTTTGGGTTGAGATGCTGGTGAAATCCAACACAGCTCTCAAGAAACAAAGGGGCTTTTTGTGAGGGGCCATGGGGCACACCACTGATCTGCCAAGGCAGTGCCGTGGGGCAGGGATACAGCCCTAATGTGTCTGTGGCCAATAAGCAGTGGCTCTTTCTTGATATTCACTGGAGAAATCATTTGGACCTTTGCAGTGATGTGGAAAGACTAAATCTTTTTTCAGACCTGAGGAGCACGCACTTTGGCATCATCAGAAGAATGGGTCAAATCAGAGGTCCCTCACTCCTTGGTTTTAGTCTCAAGCATTTTGCTGTGTCCCAACTTGGTTACTGGGGGGTTTCCAGTGCCTTTCAGTGCCATCCAGCAAAGCCCATCTCCAACCTTTTTTGTTTTTTTCTAGATGGCTGATGAATATGTGGGAGTGCACACAGTGTGACACAGGTCCTACCTCCTGCCAAATGGAGAGGTCTGCAGAGCTGAGCCTCCCTCTGTTTCCAACCAAACCTGTCCAGTGAGGTTTTTGCATAAAAGTAAGCAAATCCATCCACTTTTTTTCCTGCTCAGTACTTTCATAGATATTTCTCTAGAATTGCTCTGCTGTTCAACTAAAAAGTGTTTTTATTGTTTGTCATAGTGTAATGAGATTTCCTTTTGAGATGTTTTTATGTACCTTTCAAAGTAGAACCAAACCGACTATAGCTGGTTTCTTGTGAGATTGAAATTTTACAGGCTGCAGAGATTATATTTTTCCCCCTCTCCTTCATCTTAAATTGGTTTCTGATCTACCGTTTTATATAAAACTGCTAACCTGGGACAGTAATTTTTGAAGTGCCGCATATTCTACTATTTCCATGTTTGTTTCATTGGGTTTTTTCTTCTGAAATATGGGAGTAATTCTTAGTAATTAGTGAAACAGTTCATGCCAAAGCAGTAAATTTAAGGCTTGAGCTAAAGCATGAGGTCGTCTCTCTATTTTTATTCATCTAGTAGTAAGTACAGATGTCAAAACTACTCTCCTAGTTCCTGCTCCATGCTCAGAGCAGGCAGAGGCACCCACAGAAGGCTATTTAACCTGCAAATCTGAAACCCTTAAGGAGATGATCTGCCATTTGAAGATGCTCTCTCTCCCCTTTGCCAGAGGATGAAGACTGCATGATTAGATTAGACTAATCTAGCCTACACCTAGGTAAAACAAGTGCCATCCCAATTTACCCACTCACACACTTACAAAGGTCTTTAGACCACAAGGTTGTGCAATATCCCACTGGCCAGAGCGTTCATTGAGAATGCTCAGAATAGTCCTGGTTTGATACCTGGCCTGGAAGGCAAAATTTATTTAAGGGAAGAACCATCTCATAACAATGTTAAACAAAAAATGCTGCCTTATTTAAATAATACTCAGTACCATGATGTTTAAATTTAATTAAAATGTCTCATTTTCATAAGCAATTGTTTCATTTTTTTCCTGCCTTCATCCCTATTATATATGCCATTTGTACAAAGAACAAATTAAGGAGATTCAACAAATATTCTTCAATGGAAATCAAATTCAGCCAAGAATAGAAATGACAGATCCAAAGCCTAAACCTCAGTTGTTTAAACCCCAGTCCCTCCTTTAAAGCAAAGATATGTAGCACCCCTGGATGAGGCTCTATTCAGTAAAAAAAGAAGGTTTTGAAAGTTTGACAGTTTTTTTGCTCTTCTGTCTTGTCTTCTGGTGCCTTCTGTAGGCTCCCATCCACCTTCTCATTTTTGGTGGAAAGACCCTGAGATTAAGAAATTCTGGGGTTTCATAGCGTGAGAAAGCCATTTTCCAGCCAGAGTTAATCTCAACCACAGTACCCTTGGAGAAATTGATAAGGTGAGGTGAGCTTCATTTAAAAAAAAAAGCATATTAATTTTATTAAAACTACTTTTTCTATCTAAATATTCATAGGCCACAGCAAGATACTACAGCAAAAGCCATTAGAAAGACACTAGAAAGTTTTAATCCTTCTTCTCTTTTTTTCCTACTTCTTATTGTTGTTTGGCAGCTGCTTCGGGTCAGAGTCCCCAGGTAAAATGTCCCTTGGTTTTCTCCTCATTTAGAATCCTCACCATATGAAACACACAGCCATGGCTGGCCCCAGTGGGTCACAGCTAAACCTCTTCTCTCAAATAGCAATGCAAGGTTTACCATTTTTTTCTGGCAAGAAGTGATTTATCCACAGTTTGACAACGCATTACAGATCCAAGAGTAGTGTCATTGCAAAGTGGACTTAGGTTTTTCTCACTAATTTTGTACCTCCGTTGCTTAGTTTTAGACGTGTTTGTCTGGAGTACTTTTAATTAAAGAATAAGTCAAAATTTTCCTATCCCTTATTTGGGCTCAAAAATCCCTGGATGAAGGACTGCCCTGTCCAGCAGGCAGCAGGGACATGTTCTCTCAGCCCCTTTTTCTGTGATTTCTGATGCTGGGAACACAGGGAAACTGCCTGTGTCCTGATCTGATTTAGGTTATTATGGGGTCTAGGGGAATGATGTTCAGATCAAACATCTAAAAAAAAAAGTCCCATATGCCATGAATTCCAAACAAAGCTGAAGTTTGCCTGGGATGTAATGACACCAGCCTGTTGTGCATTTCTGCAACAGCCTGTAATTATATCTCTCCTCAAACTGTGCATACATCATTGAGGAGGCTGATATATAAATAAAAAGGCTGCATTAATTTCAAGCTACATTAGGAATGCAGGAGTAAAAATAACCTGATAGAAGAAAGGGCAAAATTAGAATAAACTTGACTGTGAGGTTTCTAGGGAAATATAGAGCAAGGAGAAAAAAAAATGTCAGAAAGCAAAAAAGTTTGATATTGCTGCAGGATTACATACAGCATGTGGGCTCTGTGGCCTCCTGCAGGTGTTACTCTTGCAGAATCATAGAATTGTTTAGGCTGGAAAAGATCTTTAAGATTGGAATGTCCAACAAGAAACCCAGCACTGCCAAGTTCACCGCTAAACGATATCACCAAGTGCCACATCCACACATCTTTAAATACCTCCCAGGATGGTGAGTCAATTGCTTCCCTGGGCAGCCTGTTCCAATGCTTGACAACCCTTCCAGTAGATTTTTGCTAATATTCAATCTAAACCTTCCCTGGTTTGATCATTACAGGCTGGGCAAAAGCAGGGCTGCAAAGGCACGGTGAAATCCCTGTTTTTTCATCTTGTCTTCTTCAAGGTCATGCGGAAAATGTGATTACATGAAGCCCAGTGTGATTTTCTAAATTGCACTGTTTCTGCAAGGTGAACATGTTTTACGAAAGTGGGTAGATGGAGCTGGCAGAGGCTATCAGGAAGGTGATGGACACTCTTGCTTTCCCTCTGCTATTGTGGAGTCTCCGGTTCAACTTCAAAAGCTTTTTTGTGCCTGAGTACAAGCTATTCGAAATAGAGGATTATATTGGGACTGAAATTTCACATGAAGCTTGGATTTGACATGGTAAATCAAGGTCTCTTCCCATCCTCCCATCTCACAGCTGGTCAGTTTATCTCTTGCATCTAAATACAGATATCCTCCATGTGCTCCCAGGAGAGGCTGTTTTGGCTTTTAAAAAAAGCTCTTTCAGCTTAAAGGACATTCTTTTATCATTTTTATTTTTCCACATCTGCTGTGTATAACCAGGAAGGAGGTGGCTATATTTTTCAAACCCGCATGTTACAAGTTAAGCTTTTAAATCCATGATTAGGTACACAAATAAGAGTGATTCAATTCCTGGAAGAGCCGAGCGTTCGCATATTCTGCTGAAATCCCAAGGGTGACCGTTTTGGCTAGCAGAGAATGTATGCTATATACAGAGGTTTTTAAAACAAACCAAATCAGTTCTAATCTTACACGTTTAGAAATCAAGGCCTTGTTGGAAGAAAGGAGCATCAGGGTGAGTTACCTGCCTGGTGTGCAGCCATGTCCTTCTCGGAGAGCATGCTGACGCCTGTCCCAGAAGCGGCCAGCAGTTGGCCTTGCTGCTTTATTTTTCTTGAGCTCATACACCAGATCTAATTTTTCTGGCTAGGAACGAAATGGGGACTCTCATCTGCATCACCCTCTTGGAAATCTCCCTCCAGGTTTCTGGCAGGGGCTTTCCTGGAGACAAAACCTGGTGCTTCTGGCCCTAGAAAGGGAGCTGGTGCCTAGAGCCAGGAGGGAGGACAGGGCTGAGGTGGGGTCCCACAGAGCACTGCTATGAGTGAGGGGCACAACACCAGCAGGAGAGTCAGGAAGGGCTGGCAATGTTTGGGCAGTGAATGCTTCAGATGAGCAGCAGAGGCGAGACCTGGCCTCGAATCCCCATCCTGCCTCATGTAGGGGAGCACTCTGTGGGGAAACAGTGTCCTGACCACCCCAGAGCCCCATGAAAGTGAAAGCTGGTGGCTGTCCAGTGTTTGGGAGCTTTCCTGTGCTTTTTCTGAATGTGCAAGGGCTTCCTTATAATCTGATCCCAAATCTGACTGGAATTCAAGGTTTTATTTTCTCTCTTCCATACTTCAGGATTTGGGAAATAGAAGCGAACTAAACAGAAACAAATTTCTGTTTAGTTTTTAAAGGACTGTGGCATTAGTCAGTTTCCTGTGTGATGTAGTAATGCTTAATGAGTTACCAAGGGCAGGCAATGAGCAACCAAGATTTTTTAAGCAAGGTGTTTTACAGAAATCTGTTAAAACCCCAGTGCTGATAGATCATACTTTCCACTAGAGTTTAAGATTACATTGCTGCTACTTATGTTACAACTAGTGTTGTAGCCTACATTCAATTATGGGTATTCTCTGGCAGGTTTTACTAGACTGTATATCCAAGTTAATCTCCGCAGCTTGATTGAATGGCACCAGTGAGAAACCTGACTCATGCAACACAAGCTAACCACTGGCTCCCCTATAAATACTTGAGAATTGGCTTTTTCTTGAGTGCTTGCCGGAGCCAATCCAAATAAATTCTTCTTCTGGCAGAGGTTGCTGAAGGACACGAAAAGTTTTCCTCTGGAGTAACTGCGTTTTACTGCAGAAATACTGAAGTAACAAGTGATTGTTTGGGGAAATGTGTCAGTTTTTTTCTTCCTTTCTTTCTTTTCTCATCATTTTCTGTTGCTTGCTTTTTTCCACATCAGTCTCTTTAAAGAGGGAGCTGCTCCAGCTGCATCAAAATAATTTTCTTTTAACGGTGCATGTTTTTCTTTTGTTGATCAAAAGCAATTAGAGCAAGAAGAGCTGACAGTTTCACTGAACTGTCAATGAAAATACCGTAATGAACAGTTCATTTTGGAATAACCAATTCTCTCATTAAATTATCTGTAGCCCTGGAGGGAGAAGAACTGTGTGAGGACAAGAAGTATTGTTTGTTGCAGCATTTATGTGTTGATCTTTTGATATTTTCTAGGAACTCAGTGGTATCAGTACTTTGAAAGGAACATTGGGAAGAGTGAAAGAGGCTGCACTGTACCAGGATCTGACCTCACACTGGTGACCACAGGAAGTTTCCTTTTCGTCTCAGGAACATTTGAGCGTTTTGCCTCTGTCGGAGCTTTGCTGGAAACACAGAGCTCTGGGAACCTCTATTAGAAATGGGAGAAGGATGCCAAGCCTAGCTCACTGGTGTTAAATAATGTTATCTGTTAATTGCTTCATGATCCCAACTATACGGGTGATTAATGAACCTTTTTTTGAACATGAACACAAATGGCATGAAGCGCTGTCCTCTTACCCTGGGAAGGGTTTTGTAGGACACCACATCTCCTTGACGTGGGCTGTTAAGTATGCACATATGCAGATCTTTACCTCATTTCACAGGCAAGTGCATCGAATAGCATCAGCAGCTGTTAATGCAGCACATCTCTGCACCAGGCATGGCCCACCTGGAAGACCCCAATGGCTCTTGGTGGTCACAGTCTCATGTGAGCTTTGCCTGCCCTGCCCAGAAGAGAGCTGAACAGACCAAGGAACTGCTCATGAGGAGACATAGGCACAAAACTAGATGATAGAAAGATGTTACATCCTTGGTGGATGAGGAGATCAGAGGAGTTTACTCACCTCATGCAATGTGCTCAACATGTTTTAGATATACCTTGCTAAACCTAAATCTGTTAGAGAAAATGTACATGTTGGTAATAGACTGTACTAGGAATAAAACTCGTTCTGTTCTCTTAAATGCTCCTTCTTCCTGAACTTCCCCAGGACCACCCATGCCCAGACTTTTCCTGCTTTCTCCTCTCCTTTTCATGACCTTCCACATTTTACACATCTGTGGCTTTTTCCCCACTCCTAGAAAAGTTTGTCTCTGGTCCTTTCAGCCCCATCCTCTTTCTCCCGTTATTCTTTCCCCAGACAGCCTCTCCCCAGGCTGAGCCCGATCCTTGGGTTTATGAAAGCATAAGGGAGAAGAGTCTCCTCTGCTCCTGGCTGTCTGATCCCCTGTTGTGCTTGACCTATTTCCAGGCCGGGAGCCGCCACAGCTAAGCGGCTGCTACCCCTCTCTGCAGCTCACGGACACAACCTGTCCTGCACTGCTTTACAACCACAGCGAATGGAGACAGACCAACCACCCCCCTCTGGATCTGCTGATGTCTTGTCTACCTCCCTAACAAAGTGGGGAGAGGATCTTATGCCTGGCATTGAAAGCCCCCTCTAGAAAGGGAACTTTCTCAAAACGCATCTGGAGCTAACCTGTCTCGGAAATGGTAGAGCTCATAGTTTTCTGTAAGTGTTCTCTCCTTAGCCTGGAATTTGAAGGACTTCTCCACTTTGCTCCCAGGCCAGGGCCAGGGATGTGCTTACCATGACCTTCTACCAGCGTATCAAATGTGGAATGGCACCCCCCTGATACAGCCTGCTGAAGCACTTGGTCTCTGTGGCACACCCAGGATGGCACCACTTATTTGGGGCACATTTTCTTGTACAGGGTCACACAAGATGTACCACACTGCTCAGCTTTACACAACTGGTGTGACCACCCACTCTCCCCACCTTGTGTCTCTGAAGCCAAGGTGGGTGTGCTGAAAACCCCAGAGGAACACATGGTCTGCAGCTGGCATGTGCAGAGCTTGGACATCTGGCATGAGCGAAAAGCTTGGCAGTCTGAAGCTTTTCCCTGGAAGGTCTCATTTCCATATCTGTTTTTCACTCATTAGACCAAATTTATGTCTTGTAGCACAAATATCAGAAATGGAGAAATGGCCTGTACATTGGAATGACCGACTGGCATCCATCACACAGGAAGTCAGGCCAAACAGTGGTTAATCCCATTACAACCCTCTTTCCTGATCCTTGCTGGCCTCTTGGCACTGCTTTTGTAAACATGTGTCACGGCTGCAGCTCAGTCACTGATAATTTAATTCAGTTAGGCATCTGCTTGAACTACCAGAAATTCCAAAAATATGGAGGAAAAACTGCCTTCCTCAAGTATCTTGTGGTCTAGTGTATGATAGCCAGTGCTTAGACACCTGGCTGCATTTCGCAATGCGCTTCTTTAAAGGTATAATAACTAGCCAATGTAACTAGCAAGAGTTCAGAAATAGCATGGAATGCAATAAAGAATGGATGATCAAATTCGTGCCTTGTCTCCCAAAGATCTGGAAAAGGGAACTTTTTCTTTCCTACCAGACTAGTCAAATTCCCCAGATGTTACAGCAACCCTCAGACTACTGCTTCACATTCCTATTCCAGGGTGTTCAGCTGAGAATTCAGAACTCATTACATATTCTTTCCGGTTATGCCTATTTTCTTGGAACAATTTCTTTTGCATACCCTTCAGGAAGTGGATTTTATATTAATTCCTATGGTAATAAGAATCTATGAAAAGCCTTCTCCAGAGGGAAAAATGGATCCCAAATTATTATCTCAGCTTAGTTATTGCTTCTTTTCCCAATTATTGTTTCCAAGTAAAACTTGTCAGTTTATACCTTCTGACCCAGATGTAATTATAGCCTGGCTGTCTAATAAGAGATGGTTTAGTGCCAGCAACTGGGGAGCCTCCTGTGTAGAGACATAAGGAGACCATTACTTGCAGCTTCTCTTACAGGGTTTGGATCCTATTTAAGTAATGAGAAAACAGCTGTCTGTCTCCAGAATAATACTATGAATGGCTGCCTGATGTTGTTTTGGGTGGGATAGGCTTAATTTTCCTTCAGTAACTGGTAGAGTGCTATTTTTAGGATATAATATGAGAATAATGTTGATAACGCACTGATGTTTCTAGTTGTTGCCAAGCACTGCGCCCAACTCTGCGATGCGGGAGTGACTTCCTGCTACTCTCCCTGAGGTTGGAGCTTCATCCCTGCTAGAAACCATGCCAGACAAAGTTTCCAGGTGTCTGCTGATGCTGGAGCCATGCCAAGCCTTATTTCTCCATGCTGAGGACCATCAGAAAGATGGTGCAGGCTAGAGTTGAAAATTATCACCTGAAGAGCCATGGGTTGTGTGCAAGCTTCCAAGGAGTGAAAGGGCTGTCACTCCATCTATTCCACTACCTGCCCTATGGAATGGTCTCTCTGACTGTGCTTTGCTTGGTGGCACAAAGCTTGTCGGTGTTATCCCTGCCCCTGGGTCACAGCAGCAATCCTGACTTTAGTGTGTATAACACACCTGTGCCTTCCACTTCCCAGAAAGTGGTAAGAACATTAACGCTTGTTAGTAACATTTATTAGTAGTCTCTGTGGTTAAAGCAAAAAATGCTCAAAAATCATAACTTTCCATGCAGCTTTTATGCCACTTCAGGGGCTGGGCTCTTCACTGCCGTCTCTACGTGAAGGTAAGGTGTTGGCAGTCATGGAAGCAGCGCTGAGTTTGGCACCCAGGGCACTGTGTGTAACACATTCTGGAGTGATCAGCCCTATATACATAAGAAATAGCCTTGGGCTGTCACCAGTATTGATGCAACCTGCCAAAAAGAAAAACCTCACAAAGCAATGCAGTGCTGGGCAAGTACACAGTGACAGGCTGGACACCCTCACTCAAGGGCTGTGGCATCTCCCGTCCACCTTTCCTGGGGATCCCTTCTTCTCCAGGACACATCCTGCCCACCCTGGCTATCTCCTTGCTCTGGCACAGCTGCACACCAGCGTGTGTGTCCTCCTGATGGATCCAGCAGCACTCCTGCTGTTGAGCAAACCAGATGTACCACCTGCATGGCCTGTGTGACCTGGGGCCACAACACACCCCGGAAGCACCACAGCCTCTGTGCTGACCCCCCCACACTGTGCAGAGCAGGCTTCCAGGTCTCCACTCCGACTGCTTTGGGTTTACAGGGAACGCTGCAATGGATGGATGCTGGGGCATGATAGATGAATCTGGGAAGAATGCATCCAGGAAGGAACGCATCCAGGAAAGAGTGCATCCAGGGATGACCTCGTGCTGCAGCCACCTGGTCGAGGAGCTTTGCTGAGCCGGGGCTGTGTGCCCGGCTGCGCTGCAAAGCTCACAGCAGTGCACTGGCAGGCAGTGTTATAGGAAATATCCCAGCCTACGACACTTCAGCACAATCAAGTAATTAGCAGCTCATAAAGGACTGTGTAAACCCATAAAACTGTCAGACTAATAATGCAGACATTTGTGGCCTAAAGGAAGCAAGTGATGGTAAATGAGGTAAGGCATTATGCTCCAGTCTATTGTTACCCCAGTTTGTAAACTTGCAGGCATCAGGCCTGATACTGGTAAAAATGGAGTTGCCTATATTTGAGAGGCTGGACTTTAATTTTCAGCAGAGGTACAAAACACATAAATGCAGCAAAACCAATTGGCAATTAGGAACATTTTTCTGAACATCTAGATTTACTCACAGCAGTAGAAAATTAAGTGCCCATCACTGTGATTTTGGCACTCAGCGCTGGATCAGTGCCTGATGCTAAGGAGCAAAGATATTTTACAGCACCACAGTTCCATCTTCTACATCATGTTAGTGAAATTACCCCGAAATAGAAAAGGTACCTTTGCAAAGAAGGAGGTTGAGAGCACTGCAAGAGCCCCTGCTCGCAAAGTCATAGAATGTGTGTGACTGAAGATCATGCCTATTCCATATATAATCTAAATATATGAATAGTAGAATAAAGAAAATGTTAGTCCTCAGGTTATGGTTTTCTTGATAAATTAAGCTTGCTTAAACTGCCCATTTCCTGGGTAGTTTCTGATGACAAATATTCACATGCCAGAGATTCAGTTGCCACTAATATAATTATTTTGTGTCACTGGAGTTTCATTTCACAGCAGGTATATCTACCTTGACGTCACAGGGACTCGATTGTGTGGACACAGGAGAGTGGCTTCAAGTGCTGAATTTGTTGTCAATACATTTGTTGTCATTTGTTGTCATACATGCAAATGTGCTTTCTTTTTTCTGCCGTGACGAATACTACAAACCCCCAGATCTTGCCCTGAGCACGTGAGTGATGCTGGGTGGGAGTTGATCAGCACACAAGCCCAGGCCACTGCCTCACCTTCTTTGTTCCTCTTCCCTGGTAACTGGGATGTCTCTGCATGAACCATCTTCTGCAGCCACCAGCCTGATCTCCAACTTGGATTACATTAAGAGGATCACCTCGAGATGACTCTTCTTAGTCTGCCCGTAGTCTGTCCCCTGTGTTAGGTATCTTCTTGTGTTCTTAGTCTCGATGTCTGGAGAAACTCCTTTCAGACGGGATTCTGTCGACCTGCTAAGAAAGGAGCTATTAACCCCTACCATTCTTCTGCCATTTCTCCTGGACTATCCCATCCATTCTCCATTCAGACTTAGCATTTCTGTCAAATGGGAATAAGTTGCAATTGTGGCATCTCTGCAAAGATGTCTGGAGATATTTAAGAGCTGGCCAAACCAACATCTGGCAGGAGTGATTTAGGGAGCACAGAATCCAGCCATCAGAGCAAAGGACCAGCTACATCATCCTCGACGTCTCTTTCAGCCTTAGCTCTATGGTCCATGTTTATATTACTCTATCCAGACTTCTTCCTTGATAGCAAAAAAAGCCCTAAAAACCTGAGCTGAGATTAATCAAAACCTTCAAAGCAGAATGTAACCAATTAATTTTGTCAATAATGTAATTAATTCTAACAGAGTGTCCTGATATTTTTATGCCTAGGATGATTCTCTGAATTCTTAAAATCAGCAATTTTAAGTATAGATATCGCATATAGGGTTCCACAATAACAGTAAATAAATACAGGCCCGCATTTTCATCTACAGTCCTCTTTAAGTGTTAATCATGTTCATTCCACACCTGCACCCCTAAGGGCATGAAAGCAGTTCCCATTTATTCCTTTTTTTTCTTAACATTTAACAGGAACCAAAGCTAATGCAGCTAAATATTACAGAGGGATCTGAAGCCATAACTGAGGTTTTGTGTTATTAGACCCTTCGGTGAGGAATCCTTTGACAGATGGTCATTGGTCTCAACAAACCTAGCAAGAGTCTTCCCGCAGTGATGCCCTCCTCCCTGAAGAAATCAGGGTGAAAAGCTTAAGTCAGTGGTACTTTTAGCCCGAATGCAGCAGTCAGGTGCCCACAACCAGCTTCACACTGCAGATGTGGTGGATGAGTAGATTCCATGCAAAGTCAAGCACAGCTTGTCCACATTGATAACCTCGGCCAAATTCACACCTCTGCTCACCAGTCCACTAAGCAGCCTGTATATTGCAGAGGAAACTCAAGTAATCTGCCTTAACTTAGCACTATGAGTTCCTTTATTGTAGGTGAAGAGAAAGGGGCCCAAGGAAACGCGAGGAGAGGTGTTATGTCTCACGGTCATTCAGTCTTCCTCCTTGGGCCAACAATTACCGGCCTGTAATGCCAATTGCTTCCAAGATCTGTTCCCCAGTGGGTATTTTAAGGCTTAACCTTTTATAGCAAAAGGTGGTTTTTAATGCAGAAGGTCCAGGAAGTTTCCTGAAGTTACTCTGGGAATTAATCCAAAGAACAGGACAAATCCTGGCAAAAGGCCAGCCCTCCCTTTGAGCCACCTGGGTTGGGGCTGTTCTCAGGCAAGCGCTCTTAGCAGAGGTTTTCTACTCAAATGGTGCTTTGCCTGCATGTAGCTATTTCAGGCTATGGTCAAAGCTAAATTGGAAAGTTATGCTCTGAGAAACCTGGCTCCACTCTAATTACATATTTAGTTACACCATTATTGGACTATTAGAAATATGTTTAAAAGCGGAACAACAGGCTGCACTTTATGTGCAGTTTGGTAGCTCCTGCCTCGGCCAATGTTTACCTCTGTAAGCACATGAAATACTTCTGAAGCCCAGAGGAAGCTTCTCCCAGACAAACCCAGCAAGAAATCAGGTCCTTTACCCTAAATTCTTGCCGAAGAAGTGCAGCAACTTGGCTGCCAGTGGGCGTAAGGATTTGGGTCACTGCAACACAGGTGACTGAGCAAACCGTTTATGGTGACCTTTCCTGTGAATATGCCAGAGGGTATGAAAATGGGTAGAAAAATATCCCTGTGAACTGGAGGATGGCTTCATGAGTTTCTCTGTGTGTAACAGTAAACCTGCCTGAGCTTTTGCACAGTTTTTATCCTGATGACTGCAGCTGGATGGAAATAGAAAACAGAAGAAGATTCAGTCTTTTTGTCCTGAAAGTGTATTTTTTTTAGTAGAGTCTATTCCAGGTACCACGATGGTATGGTTACTGGTTTTCTGTAAAATAGATGTAAACTGCCAGTTACAGGCTAATGGGAAGCAGATGTTGTCCAGAAAAAAATTCCAGGTGCACACAGTGCACAACACTGGGCTTCCTACTTCTGTGCCAGAGCTGCCACATCTGCATGGAGCTGGGCACCCTCAGTCACAGGGCAGGAAAGAAAAGAGTTCTATGTTACCTTATCTTTTACTGATTTGGGAATTTTTGAGACCAAGCACTTGCACACCTTGATCAAAGATGTTTTACTTCATTTACATGAGAGCGTTTTCAGAGCAGGCAGCAGGGTCACAGCTGGCAGCATCACACACTGGCTCAGATTCTGACCTTGTAACTGCAGGTCTCCAGGGCCCTCAATTCCCTCCATCAACCTCCACAGCTGAATGGGGTTCAGCCGGGAAACCAAAAGCCTTTACTTGCATTAAATACAACCATGACTTTGTGTGCAACAAACATTTTTGTTAAAAACAGAAATAAACAGACTTCAGCACATTCTTTGGCTACAGGTCCGTGATGGATAGAAGCTACTGTAACCAGTGTAAAGAAATGTGGTTTTTTTTCTCTCTAGCAAACTAGTCAGACTCCTTGCAGTGCACCAGGTGTACCTGTCTCCTCGTGAGGACAGGGTAGAGGCTACACCAAACACTCAAAACCTTTGTTTCCTGGTGAAGCCAGATCAGTATTTAACGGGGCAGGCATTTTTAATTAGAAAATACGATATGTTTCTTTTCTATGCACCTACCCATTTTCTGATGGTAGACTAAAAATGCCTTGGTGTATTTCGGTGTATCGTCCCTTACTGAGACATCCTGCCCAGAGTGTGCTGCTGGTGTGTGCCCTGTACTGATAGTGCATGCTGTTCTGCAGCACCCTCTGACAGCTGGCACACAGGAACCCTGAAAAAGGTGGGAGGCTCTCTTTATGAGACTGCCTCTGGTGCAGAATAAAACCCTAGCAATGTATATCTATTTCTTTTCTTACTTTTGTAATACATAGCGGGACATCTGCACAGCAGAACCTTGCTTTATTTCTGTAACTCTATGGGGTCTCTATAGATTGGCACTGAAATTGTTTAGCCACTGTAATCTGGCATCCTAATGGCATCACCAGGAGGTCCTTCTGTGCATATGCAAGGTCCATTACCCAAACACCCACCTCCTTCTGCTATGGCGGTTCTACCTAATAATGACTTTTTAATGAGTTTTTCCAGAGCTAAGGGTTTTTCTTTTAAATCCAACATTTTAATGACTTTTTTTATGGCATAATCAGATGGTCTCCTCTCAGTGTTTGACTGTTTGTAGTATTACAGTGCCTAATTGTGAATCTCAGTAGCAGAGAATAAGTGCTTTACCTCTTTAGGTACCTGGCTGTAGTGCTTAGAAACCCCATGAAAGACAAAGGCAGGGGTGTGCAAGGGAGAGCTTGAAAAATAAAGCAATACCCTGCCCAGTGCAGAAGGCTTCACCTCTGCAGCAGACAGAGCCCTGGCAGATGAGGGCAGGCAGGCTACAAAGGTCTCTATGCAGCCACCCAGCCTGTGGCTCTGAGTGCAGCACCGAGGCCAGGGTGCCCGGGCAGACATCTCCATTACACAGGAGGATTTTGAGCGGATGAACTGCCAGACTGTCCTAAGCTGTCACCAGCTGCCACTAGCTTGTTTTATAACTTACTTAATTTCCTTTTTTTTCCCCTCTCAAAATTGCTTTCCATCCCTTTTAGAGTGAGGATTAGCAAGTTGCCCACTTTCTCGTTTATGAATGTGATTTTAATCACAACCCTTTTTATATGAATGACAAATGCTTCTGCAGAGAGGGAGAGCAGGTTTTAAATCCTTGTTTTGTACAACATTCTGTGCAAAATGAATCTTTGCCAGTTTTTCTCCATCTCATCTGTCCTACCACTTCTACCCAAATCCCTCTGCTCAGAGGGAGACCTCAGGTCCCGTTTTTGGTGCTGTTTTCAGACATTGCAGGCTACTGATGCCTTGCTGTGCTAGCCCAGATTTGCAGGAGAATGCTTTGAGAGGCTGAGCAGCCAGGCTGAAGCTCTGGCTGCTGGTGGGACAGACAAATGCTTAGAAACAACATCTTCCCATGGGCTCATCTACCCTGAGAGGGTAAAGGGGCTCTCTCAGCCCTATCCTGGCTATTTGGCCTGGGGCAGCCCTGTCTGTGCTGCTGGGAGCAGGGCACCTGCTGACAGCACTCCTGTTCACCTCCACCTCTCAGGCCCATTGAGAGGTCCTCAGGTGAATGTGCAGCAAACCTTTCCGTTCCAGCCCCTGGCTTTTCTTTATGTATCGGTAGCATTGCCTTTCTGGGTTTAATTTTTCATCTTTCCTAAGTCTGATTTGTTTCTTTAACACGAGGTTTTGTGGCTGGCTCAGCACAGAAAACATTCAGGGTTTTGCTGTGAATTTGCTGGTCCAGTTATTTTATCTGCTGTTGAATCTGCATCTGCTGCTTCCTTTGCTCAGCAGCCCGCCCCTCAGCTGCTCTCTGCCCGGGTTAAACAGGAGCTCTGCCACCTCCAGCCCTGTGCAACAGCATTTGAAACCCTCTCTGAGCAGAGATTAACATTCATTTATTTGATGTGATGGTTCACAGCTCTGACAGGCTCTTTGCACAGCCACGGTGCTCTGGCCTGGGGCACGTACGACACAACCTTTACAGGTCTCAGAGACTTTCTCCCCCGGAGAGCCATGCAGAGGATGTGCAGCACAGCACACACTCGTACATCCCTGCTCCCTGGCCAGGCTGCTGCAGGCTCAGCGCTGAGTATCTGCAGCATAGGGTGGCTCTGTGGTGGTGCCTTTGCAGTGGCTGCTCCCTCCCGATGAGGCGGCTCCTCTGCACACGGGGGTGGCTGTGCCCCTTCCTTTCTGGTCTTTATTTTCTCTCATGATGCAGTGCTTTGGCCGTGCTCCCTAAAGGGCCTGAATCTGTGTCTCTCTACCTGCTTCCCCCAGGCACTGTGGGCATTAGGCTGTGGGAGGGACAGGGATGTCTGGCTGAGCTAGGGAAGGCATCCCGACAGTGCCTTTTCATCCATGGGCTGAGCCACTGGGCATAAGCACCCAAATTTTTTTTCACAGTGGGAAAAACTTCAGTGGAGTAAATGGTGAGAGCAGGAGAACTTTCTGGTAGCAGAAAATAACCCATGTGGAGTTCAGCTGAGAAGATCAGGGTTTGGGGTTAAGGTGCCACATTCCCCTTCAGGCACAGGATGTCCTTTACTGTCTGTCCCAACATCCCAGCATGGGTTTGGCCCTTCACATTTGTGGCTTCTTCAAAACTGAAGTGCAGCTTTCCCTGGAGTTTCAGTGCTGGTCTTATTTTCTTTACTATGGCCAAATTGAACCGCTCTTTATAAACTAAATTCCTGTTCTTGATAAATACACAAAGATAAGAGATTTGCTTTGGCCATTGTGTCTGAAAGTTCTCACAGTTCAGCTCAGTAAAATGAGGATTGTTTGGGCTAGAGCTGCCCAAAACATGCTTTTCCAGCTCTATTGAAGAGAATAATTTTAACAAAGCCTTTCTTTTGTCTTGACATCTGCTCAGCTCCCAGCTTTAATCATAAGTGAGAACAGGAGTTCTCATGATAGAAAAGTACCAAAAAAAAGCAGACCTTCGTTTTTAAACCGATCTTCAGACAGGTTTTGGCAATGAGGAGCCAGCTGGTCCCCTCGGAGGGGAGGTCAGTTTTAGTGCAGTGAGGCCATCAGGTGATGGTGGCTTTTCAGGCTGAGTCGAGTCAACCATGTGTCATCTGGGGGTTGTCCTCACTGCAGGAACGGGATCACAGGCTATATACAGCATTTAATCTCTGTCTTTTCACATCTTTCTGCTCCTGCTCCTTGTCTCTTTTTTCCTTCCAGCTGTATACAAAAGGGTGTTTTCTGTGCCCTGACCCCCTGTCCAAAAACCCTTTTCTCCCATTTGCCCCCCTGTCCTCCAGTCACTGGCTGCCAGCGCCTTCACCCACTTGTTTCCTCCCCACACCCCACTGCCCCTCCTGGCTCCCCCTGCAGCCCCTGTGCTCCCTGGGGAATGTGGCTGAGTACGTCATGGTTTTGAGGAGAATAATTTCAGGACGGGAGTGTACGTGAATGGATCTGCACTGGAATCATCTGCAGCAATGACAGCACCTTTTGTTTCTCCCATGTGCGCATTAACTTTATCAGCCGTTAGACCTTGAAATTGCATTCTACCCTTAAATATACTGTTGGGAAATGAATTCAGCTGAGTAAACTGCAGCTCTCTTCTAATGTATATAGGCTTGGGCCAGCTGGTATTTAAATTTCTTTTTAGCGTACACTTTCTTACGGGCCACAAAGCATGTGTGCGCAGTTCAGAAAGAAAAAAAAAGGACTCTGCTGCAAGGAGATCATTTGCAAATATTGAGCGAGTGCATATGAATTTTGCAGTGTAATTAGTATGATGAAGTTGGTGTTTACTCAAAGAAGTTCGTTTGGCAAACGTGTGTTTGAGAGATGTGTCTGTAGGAATTGCACTGAAAGATCTGGGTTACGTCTGTCTTCTGAAATGAATCCTCTGCTCCATCCATCCTGATGAACAACCCTGAGGTGCAGAACTCCTTACACTACAAAGTAATTAATTTTTTAATACTAGCTTCCTGGGTGCATATATTCAAACCCTATAACCCATGCCACAAGCGTATAGTAAAATCCACCTAGACCATGTTCTTCAAAGAAGAGAAATCTGAAAGACTTGGCATAAATGTCACACATAAAACGCACAAAAGAAATAAGGGGACACAGCTTAAACAGCAGAAAGAGAGGACAGCATCTTTTCCCCAGAAGTGCAAGGTTTTCCTTCTCACACGTCCTCCCATTTAAAACACTGATGTAAATCAGCATTAGAGAATTAGAAATATGGTTGTGGGTAGGCCTTCATGACCACACAGATAATAACTTAGGGTCCCACGCTGAGCAGATCTTGGATTCACACCCTCCTGCTGTGCCTGTTACATGAACTGAGGAACTTCAATTCTAAATAATTTGATTAGTAAAAATCAGGGCGAATTTTAAGAAACACTAAAATAATTTAAACAGATTTTTATATTAGGCAATATGTTTGTAACTGAAATCAGGTTTGTATCTGATTAAATAGAACAGGTGTGAATATTTGAAAGAAGTCATATATTCATATGTTGTTGGTTTCTGGGCTGTGTCTGGAAAACACTGCAAGTGTTTTTGGATATCAATGAAGTGTACAGCAGCGGCGAACATCACACATTAATGCTGATTAAATGCTCATAAAAGCTCATTAAATAGCGATAGAAACTACTGCGCTGAGTAGTACAAACAGAATATGTGTGTGTATGTTTATAAAGTCTCCGGAATGCTTTCTTCAATACTGTTTCTGATCTCAAGAAAAAACATAACTTAGAAAAATGCAAGAAGGAATAACAAAATTAGAGATTTGGTGAGACTTACACTTAAAAAAGAGGATACAAAATCAGGGAATAGTTATCCTGGGGAGAAAGACAATGTAGTGAGAACTTGATCGATTATGATGGGTATAGCACAGCTCAATCAGTCCTCTTAACTGTATTTTTTAATTAAGGAACAGAATGATGCTTACGTGAAAGGATAGTAAAATTGTAAACAATAAAAAGGCTCCCAGAGGAAGTTTGTGGTGGACAGTGCTGGAAAGAGTTCATCTGAGCAGTCATCAGGGCAGGATTTGGACAAATGTGCATCACACAGAAAGAATAGGTGATGTGTTCTCACCACCGTGGGGACTCACTCTCCCAAAAATGGGTGCAGAAATAAGCAAAGAGGAGTGAAAACCAATCCTGGGATGGCCTTTGAGGCCTGTCATGCCTGTGGCATCATAGATTGAAAAAAGAAGTGTAAATATATTCCAGGATGGGAGGCCAGGGGAAATATTTTGGCCATAGAACCAGATTTGCCGAAAGTGAATTCCTCCACTCCACATCCGCAGAGGAGTTAGCTGTATGACGCCTTCCATTTGAAACCATTGGAATCAATAGCAATTCTAGCTATGTCATATACACAACAGTTTAAGATTACTGAAAATACATGAGGTGCACACTGATTATTATGTTGATCTGTATTCATAGTCTGCTTGTAATATGCCCTCCTTTCCTATCACATAAAGTCTCTGCTCACCTTCAGTTTCTATGTCTTCGTTTACACTGCCACTAACTTAACAGAAAATTTGTGATATAATTACTCTAATTAATGACCTTAACAGACAGTCAAACCTTTTTCACAAAGTTATTTTTACAATGTTGGTTTTGGGTAGTTGGGTTGTTGTTACTGTAGCAAATTTCTTAATTATCAGGTAACATGCTAATTTAAACAAGGCTCTGCTTGTCTCTGGGAATAAGATTCTTAATATACAATTAACTAAAGCAACACTTTATTTAGCTGTGGTTTTCAGACCCATATTGTATTTTTAAATAGGCTTTCAGCAGGATGGTGTTACCTTTTCATTTTTCCCTGGCAGTGTCAATTCCACTCTGTCCCTGTCTCCAGTGGCTGCCCGTGCCCCCCTTTTTACTGCTTGATCTGAGGGCACAATTAAACCTCATACCCATCTGTGGCCCAAAGTTTGCCCCCACCCAGACACTGGAAGATACCATGGCTGCGGCTCTTTCTGGGAAAACCTGAAGCTATGTTTCTTCTTATTCTACCCTGGTTCCTGCTTCTGCCCTTGACTTGCTCCAGCGCCCGGTCCAGCGTGAGCTTCCCCTCAGGTCTACCTCTAATGTCTCACCATGCTCTTGATCTATCCTCTGCTCTGGTGTACTCACTGTTTCTCTTGTCCAATGCCCAGCCTGGACTTCCCGCCCATGCCTGGATCCAGTGCAGCTTTTGCAGTGATTTTGGCCATGTCACTGTAGCAGTGTCCCAGATCTCAGGCATGAGCCCAGCCTTGCTGTAAGGACCGAGACAACCTGGTAGAACACTAAACATCCACAGCAGGCCGGGGATTTCAGCCTAGTATGTGTTCCCCCAGCAGCATCTGGCAGCTCCAGACTGGGATCTCTCCCAGCTCTCAGTTCCCCTCCCCTGGAGATGATGATGCAGAGGTTTTATGCAGTGGAGTTTTGGGGTTTTATGCAGCGGACCTTGCTCTCTCCATCCCCTGGTACCTGTTTTCAATGAGGACTTCTGCAGCCTCCAGGGAGACAGTGCCTGCTCCTAAGTTTCATCTCTCAAATGTCCTCCAAAATGAACACTGGATTAACTAATGGCACCTTGGGCTGGCTGCTGGGGCGTGGCAGCCTCATTAAAGAGGGGTTGTTTATACCCACCCAGAAGATGTGCTGCCGTTTGCAGCAGTTTTAACACACTGGTATCATTCTGTCAGCGAGGGAGGAGAAGAAAGTACCCATCGTTACAGCTACGCCTGTGGAAGGTACCAATACTGCATCTGCTGTTCCATCTTTAGGCTGGTTAATTCTGTACAAAAAAGCTTGTGGAAAGCAGAGATTCACATCAGATCTATGCACAAAAATCAAGACATTTAGCAATCCCTCTATCCTCAACTAATCCTTAGCTCATACCGGGTCTAGGAGCCCTTTGACAGCTGTAATGGTGTTCTCTGAAGGTAAGGAAGACAATTGTGTGGGCTGAATGGCTTGTTCCATAAAGACTTTTTGTCAGGAGGCAATTAGTTGAGCTATTTCGATGTCTAGCTCTTAGATATCTTATTCTTATTGGGATTGATGCAAACTGAGTGCTTAAGTAGCTTATTATGTCAATTGTTTTCAACAGGTTTGGGGAAAAGTAATAAAAAAAATATATATACCCCTCCCTTTTTTTTTTCTGAAACCTACCCAAATCCATACTTACTAATGAAAACATTTAATTTTCAAGTGATAAAAACCAGAAAAATTTCCAAAAGATAAAATTATCTGCAAAAATGTGTTTGTGTGAGAAACTCTTTTTTTCTAAGATAGTTTTAATGCCCTTTTCCCCCAGAAAGTATGATCCTTTCTGTGCTAATTTCTGAAATAAAAGAAATCCTAAATTGAGAATCCAATGCATGGTGATTTGACAAAGGGAGAAGAGATATGCTAATGCAAAATAAATAGATGTAATTAAATTTATGCAAGCCTTTGTAGTGCCAGGGAAAGAAAGGAGAAAGTTCTTATATTGGAACAATGCTGGAATGAGTTTTGTAAGATCTTGGCTCTCTAGTTGTTATCCCTTTGGAGCAATAAAGCTCTAAAGAAAGTCCAGAATTTGAAAAAGTGAAACAAACCCCCAAGGATACAAGCAGGCAATCTGATAAATCCAGTGGGATTGCTTCTGCAGGACCTCCCTTTGCCTCCTACAGACACTCTTCATGGAGACATCCTCTCTGTGCATGCTGCACTTTCTCCAGCATCATCTGCTCCTGCTTCTAAATCGTCTCTGGTCTCTCCATGTTATGTCTTCTGTGGAACCCAAACTCTGCACCAAGGAGGGCGGGAGACCCAGGGATACACTCCAGCCTCAAGGCAAGCACTGGATGCACCTCAGGCACCCCAGTTATCTCCCTGGCCCTGGACAGCAGCTCCAGTGAGTCCCTTGCCTCCCATGTTCCAGCTGCCTGCCTGGAAATCATACTAAGAGGAAAGAAGACTGAGAAGGACAGAGAATTGGGCTGAGGTCCAGGGGACCCCTTTGTGGAGCTGTTGCCACATTAACCTCCCGCCAAAGCCAGGAGTTTGCTTCCTTTTGCTTTACCAAAAATAATTCATGAGGCTCTTAAAATGTATCCTGGATGTGCTAAACAGGGAAACCCGTAGAGCACACCTGAAAGATGGCATGAGAAAATAGGATATCTGAGGAGGTGCTAACAGTTTTATTGGGTCTTAATGACAGGGGGAAAATTTTAAAGCTGCTGGAAGACAACGATTTCTTTTTCCCCAAGTGTAACAACATGCTCCTTCCAGGCACAGCACGCAGGTGTGCAGCCCTTGGCTGGTCTGCACACAAAAATGATGCTGAAAACCCTCCGGTGGGGCCCTGCAGAAGAAGCTCAGGCAGCAGTTCGGTGTGCTCCTGCTGTCCCATGTGCAGCAGCCGGTGTGACACCACCCACACCCACTCGGCTGCGCACGGCATTGCTACAGGTGAAGCACCCCAGCAGAGGTACTGCAGGCTCCTCCTAATTGCCTGCAGACTGGCTGCCTTCTGGGAATTCTTGTTTTACAAGTTTTTAAAAAAACAAACCCTCCACCAAACCAGCTCTCCGGAGAGTCTGGCATGCTGTCAATCCTGAAATGTCTGCAGGCTTTTAGTCCTGTCTGAGAGAGTGTGTGTGTAGATGATTATTCTGTATTTCAAGTTTACAAGCATGCACATGCCTCTCTCTTGACGTGTAAGTTAGTCACATCAGTTCTCCTCCCATGCAGAAGCACAAGTACTCAGAGCCAACAGCTCTATCTGCAAAAAACAGGTTTTATATTATTACACACGATGTACAGGCACATGTAGGCATACACGCGCACACAGTGGAAAATCTATTGCATTTCATCATTCATAACTAACCCATACTTTCCTAGAGACACATCTGACCTGCATATGACATAATCCTCAATGCATCCTTGGTACAGCTAGCCCAACAGATACAGTTATCTTGAGGCTCAATAATGAAAGGCTTGAAGTACAACAAAAATGCCGTTGCCTTAGCAAGAGAAACATGCTCTGTATAGCATATGCCTGCTTGTGCCATGGCCTTGGTCAGGCACAGGCACAGCTGTCACTGATTCTGCACCTTGTGCATTAACAAATAGAACACCGACCTTCCAGCTGCTAAGGAGAATAAAATATTACACTGTGAAGGAAACTCAGAGGCTTCTGAGGGCAGGACATATGAAGGCAAATAGTTCCAAGGACACTACAAAGAATTTCTTTTTTCCTCTTTCATTACAGTAGCCCCAGTAAACTTGCTTGTTAAAAAGATTATTTCTTCTAATATGCGGTTAATGGTCCTCTGCTTGGCATGCCCTTGCACTGCCTTGTGATTTATGAACCATTTCCATTTTAGGCAATGAGATTTTGACATGTGACATGGGATGTATGGAGCTGCTCTCAACTGCCCTTGGGACTAATTTTAAGCAAATCAGTCTGGAGTCCGGCTGTTGCCAAAAGCTTCAAATGGGTGCATCCTTTCCTTGGCAATCCCTTTTATGCTATGTGATCTCTTTATGGGCATTAGCTGCTTGGGACGCATAAACTTCCGTTTATTATTTCCAACATTTTCAAAAACGCTAAGAATGAGATCATTAGTCCTGAAGTAGTGGTATGAGTGACTGACAATGCAAATCAGCCCTTAACGTGGTTCATCTGCCTCTCTGAAGATATCTCCAGCATCAGGAAGCCCCCAGGGACACACAGATACTGCATCTGCCCCCACGGCCTGGGGCTGGCATTCTGGCATTCACTCCAAGGTGGCAGCCCTCCGCACTGCTGGAACAGCCCCCAGGGTTGGCAACGTAATTTATGGCAACCATCAAGTTTCCTCATTTGCAGCTGAGATATGGCCAGCACTGCTCTGCAGCAGCAGGGAGTGGCACAGGCAGCCATGTACCTCTTCACCTCCTGTCACTCACCATCTGTGCCCCTGGGGTCTGTTGTGCTGCCCACAGGATCAGGAGAGGGCGTAGCCAGTGTAGAACTTCAGAAATAGCCTATTATGCTCCGACAAATGAGAGAATGGTACAGCTTTACCTCATCCACCAAGCCACCTCTGTCCTTCGGAAAGGCAGCTGATTTTACTGCTGCCTTTTGAAGCCTGGTGGGCTTCTCGAGCCTGACTGGTGACCCTGGATGCACTGATCGTGAAGGATTTACACAGCTGACCTGATTTTCCAAGCTAATAAAAATTAACATTAGTATCCACAGCAGTGGCAGCTTATGGATGTGAGATTACTTGTTTACCAACAGAGATACAGAAATCACTCTTCTGCCTTTGACCAGAGGTTTCTCTGAGCACCTGGAACTTATTTATTACCTGATAAATTATTTGCAAACTGTTTGTTAAATTCAGTGAGCGCTGGTAGAGAGCTCTCTCTTAAATGCATTTTTTGCCTCTCTCAGTGTACAATCCAGATTTGGGGCCATGTGTGTCACTTCATGGTGTGAAATAGTCTGAGCTGTTAATGAACTTAATAAGTGTAAGATTTTCTCATTGCATTTATTAAAGCAAATATTTCATGATTGGTGTTGTTATTACAGAATATTCCAACGGTTCCACTTTTCAGTAGGGACTACATTAAAAACAAGGAACTTAGAGAAGTCATTGTCCTGGGCTCCTGGTACTTGAACACTTTCGGAAGTCACACAGAAGGAAGATGCCTTAGAAAGTGTGCAGATAAAGATTTTGCATGGGAATACCAGTGTAGAACAGATGATGGGTGAAAATTTCTTTCTGATGGTAAGGCTCTTTGTTCACAGAGTTTTCTCCAGATAATTAGAGGCTTGTTTTTGTTGTAACTTCAAAGAACTTTATAAGCGAGGGAGGGGTTCAGGTGACCTGGAAACTTTCATATACATTCATTTCATGACCTATAATCATACGTATCTGCTCCATCTAAGAAGCTAGCAATTCTGTGAGTAAAACAAAATGAGTTTTGAACAATAAATCAGCTCTTCAACAGTCACTGTGTGTGACACTTTGTAAAGTATTTCAAACCATAACTCAAAGAGATGTGCAGGCAGTTCTCCATTTTAGCGAGTTTTCCTAATTTTGGTGCTATTTAAAACCTAGCCTCTGCCCCAGGACCCTCTGAGAAGGGGCAGGGGAAGAGAGTCAGTGGGTGAAACTGCGGCACTGCTGGACATTAGCTCTGGTGGGACTCACTGGACCCCCTGCATCAGAGGCGAGATACTCTCAGAGGGACTTTTGTAAACCAGAAGCCTCAAAGAGGACTTGTCTTAACATGGCAGCATTTGCATAGCCTCTGTCTTGGAGAGCATGGGCTGTCATTTAAGAAACCTTTCCATGCTCATTTGCTTGTTGTTTGGGGTCTGTTGCTGAGGGAACTCAGCAAGGAGAACAAGGTGAATAAATTAAGCTTCATTAATAACAGATGATCCCCATTATCTGTAGAAAATAATAAGACCAAGTTGTTTAGCTGATGCAGTAGGTGCTGTTTAAATCACTCCTATAAGCAGTAAGGTTTAGAAAACTGCGAATAGTGCAAGTTATTCTACATTTTAATAGTGTATCTTTTTGTGTAATTGGAAACTGAAAGGCAAAGAGCACAGCAGAAACCAAATTTTTGCAGGGTGAGCAGTAATGAAATAAAACCAATTTCTTTTGTGTTCATGATATAAAAAATACCAAAATGAGATTTCCCAGTCTACCAAAAATAGTAAGATATGAAGAAGTGGAGGAGGGAAATTATCTAACTTTGAAAGAAAAGGAAACAAGTGGAGAAATAGCCTCATGCTGTGGTAGAACCTGGTTTTGCATTGAGAAAGAGGCAAATTTCCTTTTGACTTACAGGAGCCAAACCTTAGTTCTCTTCAGAGCTGCCTGTGCTGAGCCCATGACAATGTGTCTTCTTAACCATGTAGCTTTAGCTCATGCTCGGATTAATACCCTGCTTGAGAGCAGCCAGATTTGGGATTTCTTTTAACAGAGAGACAGCATATGCAGCCTAACCCATGTCCCATCATTACATGAGAAGGCTCCAAGTTCCAACAAAGCAGTAAAACCTTCATCTTGGACCTCCAGAGAGCCCCAGACCTCAGCCACCATCCCTCCTGAGTTAAGAGTACAGATGGCAGCCTTGACAATCCAGACTTCCAAACCACATTATATTAATGTTTAACAGGCAGTAAATTCATAATTATGTCACATGGTGCTAGTGAAAGCTGAGAAAGATGCAGCTCGGTCTGAGAGAACCAGTCTGTATGCTAAGGGTGATGTGTGTCTGTGACTCACCTGTTGGTGCTGGGAGAACGAACCTTCTGTCCAGATAAGGACTGACAGAGAAGTTGCAGATTCTTCCCCCATACATTATTTATGAAGATGGATATGCAGAAAACGCTGCAACATTGGAAAGCAAGGGTAACATAACATGTGAGAAGAGGATAGTTGAAAGTGCAGTGTCTGAAGGGGAAAGGAGTAAAGGAGGGGAAATAAAGACCAAAATCGATGAAATACGGTTGTCATAGGGAAAGGGTTTCAAGTTTTTGAAATATTAATAGTGACCGTTTTCATAGTAGTTTTTTATGTTTATCAAATAGGTGAATAAAAGAAGTGACCAACAAGCATGCCAACAAACATTGATAAAGTATATGGTTAAGGAGAACATTTACAAATATATTTTTCCATATATTTACTTGAATAACTAGAGATGTAGCAGCCAAACTTAGTGACAAGGCACAGAGACAACATGATGCGATTATGTTCTCTCTCTCTGTAATTAGACAAACACTACCATCCTAAGCCTAGCTTGGTTTCCTGACAACTGCATTGTTATTTTCACTACATGATGTGATACCTGGCTGTTACCAAAGTGCCTTTTTCTTCTGGAAGGACTATACTGATGAGATACAATTCCTTTGCCTCTTTACAATCAACAGGTTTGAATTTTTACGGGGTGTGTTTTTTAAATCCCTGATTCTACAACTTGAGTTAGACTAATGTAACCAAATAATAATCCAATAGTTATGGATACAGAAACACTGTGTATTTCCTACCACTTCTTAACTAATGTCTCTTTTTCATTGCTTATGACTAATTGTTGTTTTGTCAAAAGCAGTAGACAGGAAAATTGGTGTTTCTTCCAAACATATCATTACAGTCACTAAAGTAATGAGAAATTGGATATTTTTAGGTCATAATTTTTTTGTCAGGGAAAATAGCAACCTTTTTGAATAAACTGAAAATCATTATTGCTTCCACTGGGATTCACACTGAATGCACTAATTATGGTGAATTCATTTGGTACTGACAAAGTTACAACAAAGTAATTTCCTCCATGAGACATTGCAGGGGGTCAAGTTGTCCCTGGGCCGGAAACTTGTCTTTTGTCTCTGCCAAGCAGCCTGTCCCCTGATGGGGTGCCAGAGGGAGAACAAACTGGGCAGAGAGGGTGAAAATCCCAATCCCCAGCAATCCTCTGGGACTGCCCTCCTAACTCCTGCACCCATGGGGCCCATGTAGGAGAAGAATGGACAGCCTGGGGCTGGGGGAGAGGCTGGGAGCAGCGCTTGCCCTGCTGCAGGGCTTTGGGGCATCTTTGGGAGCAGTACTGCACACAGAGGGTGCTCAGGGGTTCCCTTTGCAAAGTAACTTCGTGTATAAATACACCCTCAGGAAATTACTCAGCATTAACTAGAGGTAAGCGTGTAAAATACCTCATTAAACCACAGCAGGCTGCGGTACACAGATGTTCACTAGACTTCCAACAAACCAGAGTAAAGCTATCTTGCTTTCAGCCAGGAGAGTCTCAGTGCAGTCTGAGAAACGTGGATATCAAGCGCAGTGTTTGATTCCTCCTTCACATTCCTCAGCCACAATGTCAGCTTCAGGCTCTCCTTCCCTGACGTGTCCTGGTGACAAGCTGCCACCACTGTTTGTGGGGCTGAGCAACGAGTCCTACCAGGGAACCGCTCTAAGTGGAAAACAAAGCCTTCCCTCTCTTCATGCTGGCTTGCTTTTATTGTGAATCCATTATTTGATATAATTTTACATTGAGCTCTAAAACCAGCTGGGGAGAAACAGCTGAGAAGGTGATGGGGAGCAGGAGTGGGAGGCTGAAGTCTGATGGAAACGTTTGTGCCAGTATCAGCGTGGGAATAAAGCTGTGGCACGTGGAAATAAAACTGTGGCACATGGATTTCACTTGCCTTTTAGCATCTTCTCCCTCAGAGTGTCCTTGTGATCCTCTGTGCTTTGAAGATGCCAAAATGCTCGGGTACTGTCCCAGTACAGACACCGGACCTAACTTAAGAAGTGAGAAACGTCCACAGAAGCAACAGCTTGGATGCCTTCTCATAACTGTTGTTCACAGAACCACCAGAAAACACTTCCTTTTGTTTTTTAAACCTTGATATTCAAGGGAAAGGGAGGGCAGGTCCCTTCCTAACACCACCTCCACTTTCCTTGGTTGTTGAGAGGATCATCTGCACAAACACGGCTGATTTGCCAGGAATAGCGGTACCACTGCAATCACTTCCCTATCTGAGCCCCCCTCATCACTATTTTTTGATTTGTGCTGAAGTCTGTTTGTTTTGTACTGTTTTCCATAAAGGCAGTTCTGCTTCTCATGACACTCCAAAGTGGCCACTGTGTGGAACATCCCAGGTGGGAGTGAGCAATGTTGCCAGTCAAAAGCAGCTGAATGGTCAAAACTAGGAATATTTAGACTTATATATAATTTCCAAAGACAGTTATAGGAGAAACAACATTTTCTGTTACTCTCCATTAATGATTTTTTTTAGCTTTTTACTGAATTTTTTTACATTCTAAACTAGAAACTAATTGTCTGAACTAGAGCAATAGGGAGGTGTGGTTTTTTGTCTGTTTGTTTGGCTTTTTTGTTAAGTAGAAACCATTAAAAATATAAATCAATGTGGCTCATTATTTATTTAGAATAAATATCTTGGCATTGACTGTGCACAATCCTCAGATGGTTTTTTAAAATTCATATCATAACCTTATATTTTATTACTTTCAAAGCTTAATGGGCAGAAGTGAGGTTAACAAGTATTGCTAAACTTTGTCCATTAACTAATAAGCAATTCTGGAACAAAAAAGAAATGCTGGAAGACATGTTAAAAATCCTGCAAAGTTTCTGCTAAAACAAAAAAGAAATAAATAAAAAGAAGAGACAAAAAAGAACTATTTCATCTATAATAAAGAGGAAAATGTCTCCAGAGTCAACTTACCTAAAAATCAGCGTTGCCTAAATCATTCTATAGATGCAAACCACTAGCATGAATCTATCATCCTGTTCCTCAAATGTATCATGGATCAAAACTCAGAGTTATTTTTCTGAAGGCACTGAGTTTCTAAATGAGATGGTCATAACCAAAGTATTTATGTTTACTTACTTTTTTTAGATCAAAGATTCGCCTCACAGAGTGGCTCCCACTGCAAGGTAGGAGACTGATGAGAAAATAAGGATAGATTTCGCTACAGTAGGCAGTTTAAACAGAGCTACTGATTCAGCTTAATTTAACAGAAAGGTAATTAATGTTTTAAATAATGAAATGTATTGCAAATTGATTAATGGTCACTTCCATGAAGCCCTCTCTCTTTTATCTCAGTTCAGCATTTGAAAGCTCAGGACACAATTTTTCTTTCTCTTCCACCAAAGGTCCATATTAAAGATTTCCTTCTGTGGTCATCAAATGGCTGTGTTTTGCAAACTCGTCTCCTCTGCTGCATTAGCCACGGCACCTCCATGACTTTTGGAGGCCGGAGGACCTTTCCCATCACCAGACCGAGCATAAAACCTCCACACTCTTCAGTCAGCATTGAGCCCTGGGAGCCCTGTTGGCTTGTTTCTGTGGGCACACTGGGATGTGCAGGGGATTCTGCAGATAGAATGTCTGGATACGGCAGCACACTCCAAAAGGCAACCTCGCAATTTTTTGGTTTGGTTTGGTTTTATACAAAACCGTCTGTGTTTTTATATATACAGGTCAGAAAAGTAAGTCTGTCTGCATCAGCCAGCACTCAGATCCTGGAAGCGTTGCTGAAGGATCAGCATCAGCCTATGAGAGGGAGATATCAGCTCAGACACCTTTAAATATGTGGATAATCTCAACTTCAAGATTCCTTTGATGCTCTGGCAACTAATTGGAAAAAAACCTCTGTGCAATGCTTGGAGGTGTTTCAAGACTTCCAGGAGTAAAACCTAAGGAGACTTAGGCTCTTAAATGACATTGTGGCTTCCGAAGATGTCACAGTCATGCTAGGAGACAGCAATACAAAATTAGTGGAAAAGATAGCTCCACATCACTTTCTGTGGTGTACAAAGACTGCCCTCAGAGCCTTGTACCTGCACACCACCAATTCTTGCCATTTGCTGAACCTGTCATTCAGATAAGGGTCTGTGCCATTCCAGCGGGGATCATGTTTTTGGTCTTTTGTCCACAGGTACATATGGGTGAAAAGACAACCATGGAATGCAAATCCACTGCCAACAGGCTGAAATCCACTGTGCAAGGATTGGCATCTCAGCTGGAGGTCATCAGCATGTACTTTGCTACCTATAATCAAATGCCTTCATAGCTTCACAAAGGCATTGTATTAGAGAACATCTGGATGAAACCTTGGCACTGCTAAAGTCAACAAGAGCTTTAGCTGTGATTTTCTAGGTCTTTGTCTGCAATACTGCTTCATTTTTTGAAGGTCAGCTGAAAAGGCTGGGTAGTTTTATGCTTATATGTTAGCATGAAAAGAATGACAAGGTTGAAAAGCTTAATGATAGTTAATTTAGGGGCACTATTAAGGCTGAGAAAAAGTCAGTATTTGGAGATATAAGTGGATGAATTAATTTCTTGAAAATGGTAGAATTACTGTAGTATCAGAATAAGTGTATTTTGTAATAGTTTTTCAGAAAATGTCTGTTCTGGGACAGAAAGAAAATGTATATGTTTTTCTTAAGCTTTCTCATATTTTATATTATAAAACTGCTCTCCACATTAATTTTCTTGCAATTACATTAGCAGCTCCTCTTTTTTTTTGTGTGTCATTCACAATAAACCCTGTCAATATTCTTTTGTACTTTCACTGGTCATAAGGAGAGTTAAAACCTTTTTGCTGTCTGTGGTTGAGTGAACCGTTTTTTTAATGCCCCGTGCTTGGTGACTGTTGTCCCATTATACAAAAGGATTGTGAACTAAGATTTATCATCCCAGGCATTGTCTTTGCAGAGCAAATGGAAATTACTGAGTTTCCTGACATTCAGGAGGGACTGCAGATGTGTATGCGTGTATGACCTACTTTTGTATGTACAACCTGCATTTCAAGAGAGGAGACGCACAAGTTGCCAGATCTGGTGAAGCTGTGGGAAGGGCAACTGGCACAGCCAGACTCAGACTGGAAGTCCCGAGTTCCCAGAATTTATGTAACAACTGGAATATAACCTGCCCCATAGCCATGGGATGGTATTTCTTTGGATAGATGTAATAATTTGAAATAATTACATAAAGTGTCTAAAGACTGTGTTCACATGAGATTAAACACAGAGAAATGGAGACTCACTTTGGTAGGAGGACTGCATCTGTGCCATGGGAGGGTACTTCCCTCACAGCATTGCACATTTTGCTGAAATACAGCTCCTGAATTGATTTAGCTGAGTGTTACATATAAAAAGACAAGTGATTTTCCTTAGCTTGCTAGCTGCAAGAACAGTGTCACCAACCATAATAAACGGTCTTGCCCAGCTTAAAGATGCCATTGTATTTTCTCTCCATTGCTGTTGAGAGCAGAGGGAAAATAGGAAGGCCTGAAGTCCAGAAAAGCACAGAGGCAGCAAGAAGAATAAGTCTCTAGAGGTAAATGAGCAGTGTAAATTACACCTTTTCAGTTTATTAAGTACTAATTAAGGGTTGCAAGCCTGGCATTCTTTTACGTGTGGTGCCAGGAAAGCAGCCACCCGTGTGTTCGGAGGTCGATTGCTATCCTGTGATTATACAGAATCCAAGCATGGCTTTTTCTTTTTTGGGTATTGCTGCCATTTGAATAATATATCCCCAGCATGCCTGGCTGTGGTGATCCATTATTCACAGGCAGTTATCGTCCAAGAGGGCTGTGTGACTGGTTCAGGGAGCTCATGTGATGCCCAGGCAGCCTTCTCGTGCTCTGGGAGCCTCCTGAAGGTCTGAGCGACCTCAGGAGATGGAAAAAAAGTTCCCTGGCCATCCTTCCGAAGCAGTGAGAATGAGCTGATCCCTGGTATCTTTAGGCAGGATATTCCTGACTCTGAATGGAGCAATCACTACTGAATATACTATAAATCTTCATGTAGGTCCAGGTAAATAATTCATGCTCCCTGAAACCCTCCTCTGTGAGAATGTTTTGTCTGCAGAAGATTTGTTCTGGTTTTCTTCTGCAGAGAGGCAACAAACCACGGAACATTTGCAACAGAGCTGCCACCAAGTCTGTTACTGCTATCAAAGCCAGGTGGAGGGTGGAGGAAGGGGCCATGAAAGGATGAAAAGGCAGCTCCAGGGGCAGTTACAGGGAGCATCCTGCAAGCAGAAAAGTGCACATGAAGGACCTGGTTTGAAAATTAGTGACAAAGGTTAAGATGAAGCAGAGGATCTCCTCCTGATACGTAAGGAGAAAGGAAAGTTTGTCAGGGGGTTGGGAACAGAGATAGAGAAGTAGAATAAACACTGGGGAACTGCACCAGTGAGGACAAGCATCCTGTGCTGCAGAAGAGGGGGAAAAGGGAGGTGCTGTCGAGGAGACCAGCAATGAGAGTGCTCTCTGCAGCCCTGCTCTGCCAAGGCCAAACAGAAACACATTGTGAAACCTCAGTTTTGAGATGATGACAACCCAAACAGGACCTTCATCTTAGAGTCCAGCTTAGCTGTCTGGAGCTAATTTAATCATGCACTTAAGTGTTTTTCACCCACATTTCAGCCAGAAGCAAACAACAGTAGCTTCACCAAAGACTTTAAGTGGTAGTGAAGCCAATGTGAGATCACTGGTGGCTCGTTGGGTCATGCACCATATGATCAGCAAGCTTCAAACAAGAAGCTGGCTTACTCTTGGCTGTTCTCACCATGCCTTTCTTTTTGCAGTCACTTTGTGTTGCTCTACAAAGGCAGCTTAGTATAGTCTATATTTTACCCACACTCTGTGAATGTTTACAGTGAGCATCTCCCAGACAGGAAAAGAAGCATGATGGTTGTTCCTGCTAAATCCCAAACCAGTTAAACCCCAGCTATCTGAACATCTTCAGCATAATTCCCAATAATCCACTTGACTGAACTACAGATAAATAGAAGAAAGGTTAGGCAAGATTAGGTTACTGGTTTTCTTTCAATGTTTTAGATGTTTTGCTTCCCCCCCCCAACTTGCACTAACAAATGCTAAAATTATTTCTTCTTTCACAACTTAAGGCAATTATGGTATGACAAGTTTTTCAGTTTACTGACAAAACTATTAAAAAAAATATACAGGAACCCCCCCAACTCTCTGCATTTTTAAGACTGTTTTTCCTTTCTTACAAAGCTAAAAGCATGTGGGAAAAAAGTTTGAGGGCAGATGAAATTGGGTTTTAGTTTTATGCTCGTGTAGTAATAACAGAAAAATAGTTAGGCTGAAAAGCTTAACAACAGTTAATTTAGGATAATTATTTAGCCAAAATACAAGGTAGCATTTAGAGATAGAGGAAGACAGAAGTTTTCGGAAAAAGTATGTTCTGGGAAAATAAGACAAAGAAATGTAAAACCTCAGCATGCACTTCCCTTTACAGTTGAACGGCAAAAATACATCTCAGGACATTGCAGACCCCAAGGCAGCACCTGCGTACCCCTATTTTGGCTTCATAATTAACCAAGTATTAGCGGTGGATATCAGCACAAAGCTATTCTTTGGGAATACTTACTACATGTAAGCTGTTGTGTGTAAAACATTATCGTGTGGCACAAACAGGAGAGAGTGTAATTTCAGAGCAATCCCTCCCCAGGTGGAATTCCTTAATATTGCAAGCACTTTGTTTAATTATGCAAATGCTACTGAGTGTATTAAAGGAAAAAGCTGGAATCTCTAATTGTGTGGACCTCCTTGTCTATATTCTGGATACATTCAACTGTTAAGCTGTAATACTTTTAAGACTATTTGTTGTAGCAATTACTTTGTGCTAACTGTATTCTGCATAAAGGAATTATTGAGTCTTTCTAATTTTAGAAGAGAGTCCTCCATTTTTGGCAATCATAGTTTGAACTATAAAATAATTAGTTGATAGATATGTGTTTTACTCTAATCAGACATTAGTTCTACAGTAATTTCTGCTAAAATGTGTAGAAACAAGACTTCAAATTTTGACTTAAAAATAGTAGAAATTAAATAAACATGTGGACCAAATAATTTTTTTTCATAGATTCCCACCTCAGTTTACAAAAAAGCAACCAAATAAATAATGTCAAGGTAACAAATTCCCAATCCTACATTATTGCTAGCGTAGCAATAAGTAAGTATAAAGAACCCCAAACATTGTAAAAATTGTCTTTGCATCTCACACCTATGGCGCAGATGGCTTACTTGGAATACAACAACACGCAAGCAACATCAATTTAAATCTGAATTATCTCAAGGTGTTCAGGAGGAGAGTTTGATCCAAACTCACCTTCCATCATCCCACGTGACTGAATATAAGAAAGATTTTCTCATCTGAATGAAAACAGGGAGAAAGTCACATACTTTGATCTCTCTCTCCATAAGTTTTTTAAAGGCTTCTCTAGTAATGTGTCTGCATTGTTCATATTTTTGTCTAACGTATCAACATACCGTGGGATACAGAAACATATTACATCATCTGTAACAGGTTTTTTTCAACTGGATGATTATAGATTTACCTTATTCAATAGATTTGCTTCTGGGACAATATTTGAATCTCCACTATCACTTTTGCACCTTGGGTCAGGAGGAGAAAAAGAAGAGTGTGATCAGGAGAAAGCCCCAGCAAAGCTGCTGAGGGCAGCAAAAATGGCTGGAGAAACTTGAGTTAAATTGCAGTGAATCAGTTCCTCAGCAGGAAAGGGGATTAATTACTGTGCACATGTATGCAGTCAAAAATGGCAGATAATTTGGAATGAAGATTAATTGTTTCCCTAATATGTTATGTTTGCTGGCCAGACTCTGCTTGCCCGCTGCCACAGCCTTGTGGGAGCCCTGCCAAACAGTCTCTTAGGACCATGTGAAAAAAATGAGGGATTATCCCTTCATGTGCTGTTTATGGTGACTTCCAAATATTTCAGTTTATACTGTGCTCATGTCACCACATCAAGCTAAGATTGCCCCTGAGGCCGACTCATGCTATGAAGCTCTCCATTTCCCCAGGCAGAAAGCTTCGGATTGGAGAGGTCTGGGAAAATGGAAAAGCTGGCAAAGAAATAAGAAATATAATGTCTACAGGAGATCAGTATTAATTCTGTAAGGATCACTTTTCTTTAAAGAGACTGGGATTTAGCAAAGCTGCCATTCTGAAACACCTGCCTCCACCTCAGCAGGGTGCTGACCTGAGCCTGCTGGATGATGTGTGGCCTCAGGGAGGCAACTTTCAGGCTCACATTTGTCACAATTAACACTAAAAATTACTCATCTGCAGCGCCTTGGTTTCTGTGCTTACTTGCATCAGTCCTGCACTCGCAGCTTTCTTCTAACTCCAGAGCAGCTACTTACCATCTATACGATGATCCTAGAGGAAAGGAGAATCAGGCCATGTGTCTATCCCATAAAAACATTGTCATCCTGGAGCCAGTGGCACCTGCTATGGCAGAAATTGTCATTACAGGACTAGGAGCTGACTTTTAGAAAGATGAAGAGTCTTCTCAAAAACGTATCAGAGGCTGGAGCATGGATGAGACAAATCACTAATGATAGTTTATATTAAAAGTACAGCAGCAAGAAAGTTGAAGTTCCACAAGCTTAAGCACTTGGAAACTTTTCATTATTATACGAACAGGGTTCCTCATGGCCTGGATGTCTTGGGGATCTCAGATATTTACAGACACATGCAGTGCTCTGCAGGCAGCTGACTGGAATTCATTCAGGTGTTTATTAATTGATGCTTGCAAGTGACTCTGTCCTGGTAGCATAATTCCCCAGGAATATCCAGAAACACTTGCATGCATCACAGAAATGACCAAGAACTGCATCCTTGTCTGTAATCCCAGTTGTAGGACTGAGTAGTAAACGGATGTGTAGCCTGAATTATCCCTTTCCTTTTGGAGGCAGTTCTTGCAGTTAAGGAACAGCTTGGAGGAAGAGGGCTTGAACTGTCCATTCAGGTGTTGAATCTGCATTTGTTCCTGCCACTTATTTGCTTGCAAAAAGCACTGCATTATTTTTCACAGCAGAGGAGCTGAAATCCTGCTCTTGCACTGAAAAGGTAAATACCAAAGAAAAATGAAAAGCAGCAGTGAAGATGGCCTTAAAAGGATGGATCTTCATAAACACTAGTGTTGCTTTATATGTGCTTAGTGAGCCAATAATTCCTTGTTTCACAGGACTACAGAAATGTATAAAGAATTACTAAATTAATGCTCTATATCCATAAAAATAAGAACTTTTATGAATGTCATGTATTAATCCCTCTGATCTAGTAGCACAGCTGCAGCATATAATTAGCAGCTCTATCAGCAGGAGTCAACATTTGTCAAATTATCATTACATTAAAATAGGCTTTACGTGCCCATCTTGTATAATCACAGAAGCCAAGTCCTTGAATATTTTCAAACAACAAATCCAGCCTTCCTGTAGAGTGTTCCAACTGACTTCTTCATGTGCTCCAAGAGTCAAGGTGATACAGAGCACCTGGTTAAGATTATATAAGCTTCTGGCCCTGAGGACTCCGTAGTGCTCTCAGTTGCCTAGATAAGGTGGAAGAGAGTGAAAGCACACTGATTTAATACTGATGTAAAGCCCTTCTTAGCCCAAATTATTATGGGGCTCCTCACAAAAGCTATGAGAGAAAAATTTAAGAACAAGAAAAATGTACTAGAACAAGAAAAGAGGCAAGTGGCAGTGAAGAGATCACTCATCTATAGATCTTGGAGTTTTTTCAGGTACATAAAATATTATTTTAATTTTAAGCAAGGACTATACAGATCATTGATAAGGACTGGTTTTAATTATGACTTCCTGCAAATTAGGACTTGTAAATTGGATCTTCTAACTGTGCTACTTGCAGAGCTGTTTGATCTGTATCCAAATGTACTGCTGCTGCAGCAAGACATGGCTTTCCACTGCAGTGAGTGGTCTGATAGCTTTACTAAGTTTAATGTGGCAACAAAAATTCACTGCTTTTTAGTCCCGTTTGTTACTCATGATTATTAATGAACCCTGTATTAGTAAGGCTGTTTGTACTTACCAGCCCTCATAGAACAACATTATAAACCTTTCCCTTGTAGTGGTAAAGATATGTGACTTCAACATGTAATTTAATTAACATTTTAAGTACTGTGAGGTTTGCTGCTGAATGAATTTGGATGCCTTTGTTACAGTTTGATACCATACCCGTGCAGTGCCAAATTCTGCTCTCGTGTGTATAACTGCAAGCTCACTGGTGCAAACTATCCTGTTGAAATGGGACATCTACTGAAGTGAAGCATGTATTCACCTTGATTTCCTTAACAGTTGATGCAGAAATGTCAGTGGACTAATAATACAACAGGAAGATGCCTATGTCCCTTATTGATGATTAAGCATGCCCAGACACTGAAATGGATGAGATGAATCTGAGCCACTGAACTAAAGATATGTTTAATATTTTGAACTGGTCACTTGCAGAATATGCATATACTCGACAAATTAGTTCACAGAATTGTCAAAAATACAGTATCTTTCTTGAGAAAAAAAGCCCACAATGATCAGTCCAAGTTAGGGTTTATTTTTTCTCTTGTTGCTCTCCACACTGGTGGTGTAGGTCACAGGTTGGTATACAGATGCTTTTTTCTTCTTTTTACTTACTTCTTATAAATCTAAATTGAAAGTTAAAATAATTTGTGGACTTTTAAAGCTCATTTGGGGAGAATGCATACTATTTTATCTCAGAAAGCAATGTCAGGAACTAGATCTTAATATAGAAAACTTGAGTGTGGTCCTTCAAGGCCACATCACATCAAAGGTCACTTAATAGTGCATCTAAAAGTAATATTTTGGACTGAAGCCTGATGGAGAGGAAAATCAATAAACTCAGCTTGTGTTGGAATCTTCCATCAAAGGCAAGCACCATGAAAAGGATGATATTTCAGGCAAACAAAATTAATCTTTAACCAATTGGCAAACAGGACTTACATGCTGCATGGATGTAGCACTCTGGTGCTCTCTGCTTCTTGTCCTCTTTTGTGATTAACAGGATGTCAATTAATACATCATGAGATTTGTGTGTTCTGTGGTGGAGGATTGTCTTGGTGAAGAGCTAGACTGTAGTTGCCAGTAGAAATCTCCAGTCACCATTTTTCAAGTGTCTTCTACCATTTTGTCTCTGAGGGGATGCTATGTTTGGTAGTCCAGGAGTGAACAGAATTACGCTAACCTAAAATGTCTAAATAAACTAGTCTCAGGTTTTGAGCTAAGTTGATTCATATGGCTGAGACAGTGTTAAGAATTTCCTAACTTGCAGTGTATCACTGCAAAGCCCTCAAAAGTTTCTGAGTATTGCATGCAATATTCCTCTCACTTACTCCTTAAAGAATAGGTGAAATTTTAAAAATTTTACAGTGTCATTTATGGAGGTCAGCTCCCTCTTCTCCCCACAAAAGAAATATCATATATGCGAAAATCTCCAAATATGAAAATCAGTGAAAATAGCACCAATAAAACATGTATCCAAAAACCTCTTGGTAAATTCAAAGAAGAGAAGCCGACTTTACGATAAGTTAAATTTAAAAAGCCACTATTTGATTTTCAAAGTTACACTAAAGAAAGAAGTCCATTTCTGTAGGTATACAGAAAATGCATTCACTAAACTTCTCTTATTTTCAAGAAGTCTCCTAGCAGCATTGAGCAACATGTGAGAAAAATCTTTATCTTTGTTTTTAATTTCATATTGTTGTTGGTATATACTTTTTTATCCCCATCCTAAAAATTTCAAAGGTGTTTTACAAACAGATAATAAAAACAAAGTGCTGGGAAAATGCTTTAAAAGTTGGAGGAAATATGTATGTACACATGAAAAGTTAATATGTTTTCTTTCCATGGTCCTTGGCTATCCAGCTACATTGAAAATATTGTCATGTGTATCTACTGTTACTAGAGAATGAAGAGAATGAAAAAATTAAGGTACTGGAGATGGCAGAAGGAAAAAGAAGTTGCCTGGTTAAAATACCAATTTGAACTCGGACAACTCTCATGTTTTTGTCTGTTAATCAAAAGTATTATCTTTCCTTCTGACCATGTTAATGGTATATGTGGATCTGTTGCATTTACAAAAAACCCAAAACCATCCATATTTTTGCCTGGATGCATACACATTTTCATGAATATTAATGGAACAGTTTGCTATATGGAAATATATTGATTGCTGTAATTATGAGCTACATTTATAGATCCTACAAAATGTAACATCTTCACATTCAGATATCTGAAAGCAAGGCTCACTTCCTTTACCAAAACTGAGAGACCAGAGCATTTTCCTGGACAAGTGAATCAGAACCCCACAATGGACTGACTTATAAATGGATGAGAGAACAAAAATGTTTGTCTTAGAAGGAAGGAAGACACATAAACACAGCTGATGCAGAAGGACAGAGCAATACTTCTCCTAATACGGGCTTCCAGCATCTGGCAGTATCTGCATTATTCTTGGAGCTGCTCCTCACCATGACGTATCGGGTTACTTGCAGCAGCTGGAATCAACTAGCATACAATGGCATGTTAACCAGCATCTAAAATGCCATCTATGTTGGCCAGAGTTATGAAAGAAGTTTTACAGCAGGAACTACTGCATTCTTTTCCTGTAGCATTAAATTTCTTTTTCAGTCACTAGCAGCGTGAAGGTGATCAGATGATGTCTTTGTACAGGCTGGACTTTGATCCTGGGAACTCCTTGCAATAACGTAGCATTCCAAGAAGATAAATTGGTGTACAGGAATCAGAACATAGAAACTCTTCAATTTATTAATGGTGCCAGGAAATATTCAATTATAATAATAAATCTCTATACATAAACCTGAAAAATAATTCCGTATGTGAACTTTCTCTCCTTTTTTAAAGGGAGACTTGTGAGGACAAACTCACAGGAGATGAGGTAGTTTCTTTCAATAGGAAAAATCAACACAGAGCATCTCAGAGATTAAAACTCTGAAATGCAAAGCTTATATTTGTTTTTGGTTTACGACATTGATGCAAAGAAGTAGAACTGTTGGACATGTGTGACCTGTACTTTGCCTGGCCTAGTCTAGGATAGGCTTCACCTTATCCATTTTAAAGATTGCAACAAGATGCTGGAAACCATACCTTTCTTTAGCCTCCGGCTGTTCCTGGAGCTCTGCTCCCTGATTTCCCCCTGCACCCAGCTTCCTACCACTGCATCCACCCTGCTTCTGGGCAGGTCTCACAATCCTTGTGCCACGATGTCTCCGCTGCAGGCGCACCATGAAGTGTGTGGAAACTTCCACACCTCCTCCTTAAGGCAAATGGCAGCATAACGGGCTTGGGGCAGACTGCCAGGGCAGCACCTCTGCACTGCTCACACAGGGTTTATTGACGGGCAAAGCTGGTTGTCAGTACCTCAAACTGCTCACGAGAACAAAACGTCATTTGGAAAAATACGTGTGTTGATCAAATTGCTTACAGAGACAGCCTCTCAGGGCTGGACACGACACTTTCACTAGTGCTTAGTCCTTTAGGCTGGCCTGCAGAAACCAGTGATCCTGGCATCCTTTGCTCATTAACACTGAATTAATGGTGAAGCCTGGAGAAGCACAACTTCAGTCTTGCCCAGGCATGTCTACAGGCTGGAGGTAAGTTAACCCATCCACGTGACAGAAAGTTCATGCTTCCAGCCTGGCTGTGGGAACACAGGCACTACCTGATCTGATAGAAACTAAAAGTAGCAAAGAGAGACAATACATGATCAGATATAAACACTGCTGATGCAAAGTCTAATCATTAATACTTTTTGAGCAACGTGTGTAACACAGGATACATACTGTTGCCCAGTGTGGTTTTGATCTGGCTCCAGGAACCTGACCAACACCCTTATTGCATGGTCCAGCCAGGGCCTGAGGTTTGCTTCCAAAAGTTGCACATCCCACTTCCCAAAGATCTGTCAAGCAGCTTGGAAGGAGAGAGCAGCCAAAGTTTAGGAACACTGAATAGTCTCAGAAACGGTCACACTGCAAATCTGCTTGATTTTCCTGCTGTCAGTTTTACAAATGCAGCAGCGTCAGTGTTGTAGGACAGGCTATTTTAAGACAGACCAACAGAGTAAGATTTCAACATTTATTTAGATTCTTAGTTTTGCCATTGCATATGTTAAGTTGCTGGTTTTTGTTTTTGTTTTTTCAGAATGGCTCATTTAGACCTGATGTCTAGCACATATTCCCTGGGGAGGGCTGCCAAGCTTATTATTTGAGGCTCCTCTACTGTTACTTGGAGTGATTTTTGTTACACCAGTGCTGCTCATGCTCTTCCAAAACAAATTAATCAGATGGAATCTGTGGTCCTCCACAATTTTTAAGAGCCGTGTTGCAGAGATGTGAAACTGGGTAAAGGAAGCTGCAATCACCTGTTCAAAGACTTTTCAGCTGTTCAATTTATTTAAGATCCCTCCTTGGTAAAATAGGGGAACCTAGGAGAAAACCTTTGGTAAAGCAAGTTAAAGTCCATGGACAAAAGTACCAGAGAACAATGTTTAGATGTTGTAAGACTTAGTTCTCAATGAAGAATTTTCTTCCTTCCCGGTGAGATTGCTGTGCCATCCCACCTAGATTGCCATCATTATTTTTCTCTCCAGTACTTTCTTGCATTTGACATGTTTTTTACTATTTTTGAGAGTAGAAAAGACCTTACAGTGACCTCTTTACAAGGATATTAATAATTTAAACTCCCTGAGAATGAAACTTCTTTTGTCACTTACCCTCAGCCTCACGTAGAGAACTTTCTTAGGATATGCAATTTGATCTCCCATTAGTCTCTTCTTGTGGCCTGAATTTCTTCTTTCATGTCGTCTCTTGCATTTTAACACTGTGGAGATTGTTTGAAGCCAGCAGCAAGCTATGTAACATTTCCACTGCTAGCATTTCTTTTTCAAAGAAGCCTTGCTATGGCCACTCCAGTCTCTATTAGCAGAGAAGGTGTTTGAAATGCATGAGGCTCCACAGCATGGTCATAGAAATGATGAGCATACACACATACATGCACACACACGCACACATAAAACCCCCCCAAAAACCAAACAAAAAACCAAACACACACACAAAAAACCAGTTGTTTGTTTTAACTGTTGGTAGCCACCATATAATTAAAGTGATGAGAAGGTCTGGAGTCTGTTTGTCTTATAGAGGAAGGTTACTCACGCAGTGGTTTCTGCTTTACTACAGGTTGGGTCAACTATAGCCCTGCGACTCATGCTGTGTGACTGCCTTGTTATTTATTGTTTCCCAGATGGATTTGGCTCTTGCATCTTGTCACAGCCTCAGTGTTTCCCTGCTAACATGTGACTGTCTCCTGCACAGTAAATGTGAGGTTACCTCCCAGAGCAACCGCAGGACGTCTGGGCTGGGAGGCTGCCCACTGACTTTAGGGTCCAACAGAGACAGGACAGACCTGGTGGTGGTTTGGCCCTGGCCCCAAGGAGTTTTCCACTATTCAACAAAGCAGGTACAAGCTAAAAATACCCCCCTGGGTGCTCAGAAGCCATGTGATGGGCCCACAGTGGGAAGGGCTAGGGCCCCAATGTCTGGGCAAGGTCCTGGAGAAGTGCTTCACTTCTTGGCCCGGTGTCCTGCCAGTGGCCACCCCACTCTGTGCAGGAGCAGGCAGGTGCTGGCAGCAAGGGACTGTGGCTGGAGATGTAGTTAGAGCATGTTTGTTTGTTTCGATGAGCCTTCAGCTACCAGACCTGGCTGACAAACCCCTCCAGGTGGCGAGACCTCACAGCAGCCTCAGGACAACAGTGAAGACCGTAGGGGTGAGTCCTGGGAGAAGTAATTTCCAACAAAGTAATGCAAAGAGAGCAAAGAAAAGAGTCAATCTGTTTCATCCTATCTGTAAGCACACAAAAGTACTCAGTTACTCTGTCAGGTAATCCTGGCCTGGATAGAATTAAGTTTGTTAGTCCTTTCAGTGAAGCAGCATTAGCTAAAATGAGAGCGCATTATATTCAATCTATCAAGCTAATCTGCTGTGCTAATGCGATAATCTTGGAAAGGCAATTTGTGAGACATCTCTAGGAAGCTGAGGCTTACTTTTGTTTTTCTTTTTGCCATTTTTGTGAGAGTTCTAGGCTAAATATATGAAACACCCAACTACTGAGAAGGTTTTGGAACTAAAAAGGATTAGTAGAAAACAATATAGCTCCATCCATGGAATGACAAATAACTTCATCATTGCAAAATAAGCATTTTGTTACCACTGTGGCAATGCTTTTTTATAGTCCATTTCAGAATGTAGCCATGAAAGATCAGACAAATATACTAATAAGAGAGCAAAAGATGAGATTTTACATGAGTGTAGAAGAAAAAAAGCAATGTGGATTAAACACCCTCTTGCTTGTCCATGCAGGTTAACCTCTCCACAGCATCTGCTCTGCCCTGCCATACCTGTGAACCTTAACAATAAAGATGGCAAAGCTCACATTTGGAGGTGTCAAGCTTTTTAACTTCGTGGAGTTAGGATCAGGCCTGGAGGATCACAGGGCATAAAATGATATTAATAGAACACTAAGGCATTTTTGAGTTTTGTGATATCTAGAGGGAATCACTTCTATGACAAAATGAACCACAGCAATGTGGGTGCCTCACTGATCAGTCTTTGTCCCAGACAGACAAATACTGTGATTCACTTGGCAAACTCAAGGTCTTATCAATTTCCTCTTGTGGCCGGGTGACCTGTAGCCAACACCCACAGCAGCATCACCCATGTTAGCCTGCCTCTTAATTCTTACCCATAAACTCTTGACTCATCCTTCATCCACTCCCAGGCAGTGCTCCACACATTCCAATTGCTCTCTCACATAAGGAGTAGCTCCACCATTTTGTCTTGCTGTCCTGCCTTACCTAAAAAGTCTGTAGCCATCCATGACAGCGCTCCCATCCCGTGAACTATGCCACCATGTCCCTGTAATTCAATGAGGTTGTGGTGCTGTGACTGCACGTAGATCTCTAATTATTCCTGTTTGTTCCCTAGGCTGTGTGTGTTGGTGTCCAGGCATTGCAGGGAGGTAATCAAGCATCCAGACTTCCCAGGAGGGGTGCAAGAGGATCCACCACAGCTATATACACCCTTGAGGTGGTCTACCTTCTGCTTTTCATCTAGGGAGGTAGCTAAGGAATACTTGTTTCTGCTCTGGTTGGCCCAGCTTATTCCCCAAAAAGCCACCGTGGATTATTCCCCAAAAATTCCTCAAAGCCATTTTGGTAGTGTTGTGCTTCTGTCAGACCACTTAAGCTAGTGTATCCCTATTCAAAGGGACCTCTCCAATATAATATGCTGGGCATTGTATGTAAGGGGCTGGAAAACCTGTCTGTGCTGTAACCGCCTTGAATTCAACAATAGTATGGCTGCAGGTACTCTATACATGTAGCCTATAGCTTTCACGAATCTGACTAGATGAATGTGTGAAAATACTTGTATTTTATTCACCAGTGGTATCTGGAACTTGTTGAAATTTTTATTTTCATTAAATATGCAAGAACACTATGTACTGTGGCGTGATTTGAATGTATAATTTAGAGGGAAAATTATTTCTTTATCCTTTATGAGGGTTGTTTGCTGCCATTTCTGCCTAGAGTTTATTACATCAGATATTTTTTTTTTGTAAAACCAGTAACATATCAGGTAATAGTGGATGCAGCACTGTATTTACAGATTCTTTTGCCAAAATCAATACTAATCATGTACTTACAAAACTTTTAAAAATATTTTTGTCAGTCTCTATGAACCAGTTAAAATCTATGTTTTTTAACAAAAAGAATCTACGGAGTATGAAATGTTGACAAGTAATTCCCTATATAATGCATTCACCAGGTCAGAGTAATTATAATAAATATGGATTGTCTGCTCAGATTTCTACAGACAAAATCTCTGAGTCACTTCTGTCTTTACAACTGCAAAGGTTATTTGGTTGGATCCCACACTTTTAGTTTCCCCATTCATCTGAATTTCATCATTGTTCCATTGCTTTCTTCCACAATGAAACGCTGCAGAAAATTTCCTAGGCCTGTACTGGTTTTGACAGAATCCCTTCAGCTGCACTCAATCACATACTGCTCCAGACACTCCAAAAAGCCTATTCTCCTGTACACGAATTTTATCAGGTCACTTATTAGTAAAGTTTACTTTAAGATGAGCATGTTCACCATGGAGAGAGCAGATTATGAATATTAATATCACAGTGTATAATTGTAGTGTTTAGTGTGAAATTCAAAATGCGGATACAGATATGCACCATAAAGCTCTTGCTTCCACAAAGTCCACTGAAGGAGAAAATCATTTTGAAGCTAAGCAAGGCACGATCAAATAAAATCCCTTGACTGATACTCTGGATTTTTAAACTTGCTTTAGTTTTATGTGCCTTAGTCAATAATTTTCTACAGTTTACAAAATATTAACAACACAGCTGAAAAATCTAGTATTTTAAAGGTATTTCAAATTTTCAGGAAAATACATCACTGTGTCATATCTGTTACAATGCATTAACATTAGTGACTATTTTGTTGTGTTTGTGGGATGAACAACTTTATCTAAACTACATTACAACAGCAGAATTGCTACTCTCCTCACAAAGAACTTCAAAAACATTAAGAGGTTGGTTAAATTTTGATTGCAAAAATTTTACTAGAAAAAAATAGGACTTAAATTGGAGAGGAGGGGGAAAATACCTGTTTATTTTCTTTCAAATTCCATTCTAAAAAGATAGAAAAAGACAGAATAAGGTGAAAATAGTGGGAAGGCAAATAGCTTAGCTATATATATATATTTGCTGGAAATGCTGTGTGTATTACCATGAAGTGCTTGTAGCATTCACTTTTGCAAACCTTAAGAGGGAAAAAAATTTCTCTGTTTGTGTGCAGAGGTAGAGAGGCAACATAGAGCTTGACTTGGTCTGTGCCACACAAGCGCTTGACTGTGGATGTTTTTTTTCTCTTTGAGGACCAGGGAGGAGATCCTGGGCCAGACGGGGATGGACATTTTGTCCCAGGACTCTGCATGGTATGGTGCCTTCCACCCAGCACAAGAACCTGGGCCTAGTGGGGTCAGGCAGCAGCAAGCAGGGAAGGCAGTGTCCATGAATATCCTCTGGTGTCCTCCCAGGATGTCACACGGCCGCTCAGTCAGCCATGCTCCATGTTCTCACTTGGCAAGTAGACCCTTAAATCTGACATGACAGATGACATTTTCCATTTTCATACTTTTAAGCTCTGCTTCGTCTTTGCTGAACCTTCACTGATGGCCTGAACATGGGCTTATTAAAGGTTTTCCATAACATCACCAAATTGTTGCCACCAAGCTCGGGTGCCTATCTGTCGTGCCAGGGACGGCCAAATTTAATTATGTTTATCAAGTGATGCGTGATGAGGTGTGTGTATTTGTCATTCCCATGCTTTAACATGTGCTGTCATAGCATCAGCAGAACGAGGATTTGTTTTGTAGTGGTAACTTTCGTGAGGAGATACCAGAAAAGATCTGTGTGATGGGATGCAAAGGGCTGTTAAGAGCTGGCAGGATGCCTGAAATTATCTCACTAATACTTCCCACTATAACGTGGTAATCACAGGGGACCAGGATTATTTATAGACGACTGGGTGGGGAGTCTCGGGAATTGTTTTACACACATGGGGAAAAGTATTCAGGCTATTTTTGGTTTCAAGATGCCCAAGGAACCTGAAAAAGAGCTAATCATTTGGCCAGAAATTATTAAGTACAGACAAATGAATTGTTTTGAGGCAGTTGATGTGATTCAGCAGCTAAAAGCAGTGGCTGTGTGATCTCAAACTTAGAACCGAGCTGGAAAGCCCAAAACCCACACCTGATTTTCTCTCGTGCCTCCAGCCTCACCTCCTGCTATCACCAATGTGTGTCCCCCCCTCCTTCCTCCTGGGAGGGAAAGCACTGTGAAAGGAGACAGTGAGACCACCTGGATGCTCAGCACGGATGCCCACCATAATTCGAAGAAGAACGTGCCCTTAGCTACTGAAAGAGCTGGGAAGCCGTAGGGGACAGCGGCAGCCGCGGCGGGGCACGGCAGCATCCCTCTCTGTGCGCTGCCAGGCTGCCGGCAGGGATGGCAGGAGAAGCATCGGGAGCGCCTCGCTCCCTGTGCTTGTACCACGTAACAAGAAGGAAACAGCTTTGCTTTGCCTGGCCCAGTTCAGTGCGAGAAGCCCAGCTCAGCACACGGATGGCATCTCTGGTGGCCAGCGAAATACCGGGAGGGCCACTAGAGGGCTCAGAAACTGCTGCTGAGGAGACACCCAAATCCCGTATAATTGCGTGCACTGCAACTCGGTCATCACTGCAGCACGTATCGGGGTGATTTACTGCGGTGTTTACTTCACTGACCTCTACCAGGAATAAATAGTATCTGCAAAATACCTTCTTGTGAGTTTGACACGTCAGTCTGTTTGCTCGGTGATGCATGTCACCATCATCAAGTCCTATTTGCAAGTGCAGGGCATTAATTGCTACTGAAACTGAGTCTCCAGAAGTTGAAAGCAGTTACTTAAGGAGTGAATGAATTCCAAATTGCCACCTACAGGGGATTTCCCATTTTGGAGAAGTTTTCACTTTCATCTCACTGAAAAAAAAAAAGGTAATAATATACTGAATACTTCAAAGGTAATACAACAGGGAATCATGTTACACTTTCAGGTTATATTGTGCGCAGCTTATCTGTGTTTCTCAATTACTGAATAAAAAGGCAAGCCCTTACTCATGTTGAAATTACTGATTTCTGCAATTTTTTTTTTACATAGCCTGTGAAAGCTGTTCAAAAGCATTTTGGCTGAACTGTGTTCTGTCATTAAAATATAAATATTTTGCAGGAGTGTTTCAATTTAAACAAAACAAGAGATGGAATAAAAGTCTGACATAAGATTTCATCATGTCAAATTTTATTTTTTTTTTAATGTTGATTACTAGCTCACTGACTGAACCAGAACATCTCCACTGAATAGCTAAAGCTAGCTGCTTTTTCTGGGAGTCTTCCTGGGCCCTAATCTGCTGAGTTCAGACACGTAATAATGTGAAGTAAATAATGTGAAGTAATATACTTTTAAAATGCAAAAAAATCTTCAACATAAGGAAACTGCATAACCTGAGGTACTCCTATCTTTTTCACAATTTAAGTTGTAAGTTTAAAGTACAGAGCTCACAGTTCATGTTCTTATTGCCACCTATCCACCTACAAAACAAAGCATTGTCTACGTGTCATCAAATTCCTGCTTAATTCTGCAGACAGGGTGCTTGTGGTTATTTTCATTTTAAATATAGTACAGTGAATTTTATCATGAAGACATTATGACATAGTTGAAGAATGTCAAGAAAGCCAAGTTTACTAGTGTAAGTAATGTGTTCTTATTTTATTGCCCTTAAAATAAACAACGAGATGTGCAATGGCTTCCATTTCACTTCTTACTATGAAGTGTGTAGGTAGGCATATCACATTTATTAAATTAGCTGAATTAAATGAACATACTGCCAGACAGACAGTTCTTATCTCAGTCTTACAATATTACATCAGAAGAAAATATTTCTAGCCTTGGGTTTTTGACCTTTTTTTGCCAGAGCTGGTGGAGATACTGTGTGCTTAGAAGTTTCTCCTAGTTTTTGCAGATGGTTTAACAAAAATATCACCTCTTTCTATAAGCATTTGCTTGTACTGGATTTTGGAGCATCATGCTTAAAACACTACTATGATAGGTATTTACTAAAACACTGATTTTTTGTTGCCTGATAAAATTTGCGTTAAATACTAGTTTAAAATATATATTTTTGTGCATCATTGATTATTTTTGGTTCGCTACCAGTAAATATCCATTTCAGTGTTCATATCATCAAAGAAGTGTACTGTGGAATTTTATTTTCTTAGGCCTGGGAAGATTCTTCTTGTGTATAGAGATCCAAATTACAGGCCCTTTTTGTTCGTACCAGTGAATTGCACTGTCCTTCCCATTATTAAATATTTCACTGAAGTAGCTCAGTCTAAAAATCTATGACATAATATAACTAAATGTCAGAGCTTCAATACTGAAAAAACTCAGAGCAAAATTCAGCAGATGCCAGGATCTAATCCTGGTGGAAGGTGCCTACTGCATAACCCCAAGTTACTGCACAATGAGTGTTGACTACAAGACCGTGCTGTGAGCTGCCAACACCAGAGACCTACAGGGACCCAAGCATGGTGCAGAGAATAAAGACAGCCTGTTCTGAGAAGGATGCTCCTGTTAGAGAAAAATGTTGCAATTCCCCTCTGTTTTCTCTCCTGGTCAGCCAGTGAGTGCTGAAGAACCTCACTGTCAACAAGAAACTTTTTTTGTTGGTTTCAGGAGACGGAGTCAGCCCCTGTTGATGCCTCTCAGCATCCTGACAGGACATTGATTCTACAGTGACTCAGGAGGAAATGTGTCACATAATGAGTCACCAGCATTGCTACTCCCAACACCTCTGCTCTAGCAATTTAGGTCTCCCATGTAAGCTGACAGTGACCTCATCTCACTTGTGGTTCCTTGGGACAGGGAAAGCAAGAGATGTCATCACTATGAGGCAAAATTATCATGGAGACTGCTCAGCTGTTACTCTGGAGTTTGACATCTGTAGTCCTTTGTACTCTTCTTCCTTTTTTTTTGTTTTTGATAAGGATGAACAACTGCTCAGGTTTTCAAGAAATGAAAAGCCAGGACAGTATTTTCAGTGCACTGCAGCCACTATCAGGATAAGGATCAATCATACTTATGTACACTTTAGACCATGGATATCTAATTATGATCCACAGCTGGACAAAAATCAGACAATGTGTCTTTTTTTCTTTCTTTCTTTTTTTCTTTTAATCTATTAAAAGTATTACTGCAAGGAAGAATCAGTTCACTTACAAAGTAAACTGGAAATTAAGAAGGTTGGGCCATTACAAGAAGCAGAATGTGTCCCAAAGAAGCTACTCCTAAATAATATCTACTCTTTCTGGGGAGGAACTAATTCAGTAAACAATCCCTCACTTTGTTTCCATTTAGATAAAGGTTTTGAGTTTTACTCTTTTTTTGTTTATTTTACTTTTAAATTTAATATTTAACTTAATTTTTTTCTTTAAAAATCGATTTTTATTTTATTAATTTTTAATTTAAGTGGGTGTTTTGTTTCCTGTGCTAGTGCTTTTATCAACTGCCCCAACCTCTCTAGTCTGACTACTCAGAAAACACAAGAAGATGCAGTAGCACACTGGTAAGGGAAAGATGCTTCTCTAAAAGCTGGTACTTCTAGTACTAAAATAACATAAAATGTTTTTGCTTCTGCATCTCTTACCAGAAGTGGATCACATTCCCCTGAAGATCTTAAATCTCTTTGTTTGAAAAGGCACCAAACCCATTAAGGGCACCTGAAAAATGAGAGCCTGCCGTAAGGTGCCATGTGACCTTTGCCTTGTCACCCCAAACCCCATTCTGCCTGCCACGGAGCAATGACCACTGATGTCTAAAAGATGGCTGGAGTCAAAGAGCATGACCAGAGGTGCTGCTGTGCTGGCATCAGGCATCCTTGCAGAATTTAATCTCCTGGTTAAAAACACCTCACATAATCAATGAGTTGCACTGTATGAGACAGAATTTCTGAAACACCAGCAGTTTGGTGATGTGTTTTTATGAGACCTGTCATCAACCAATTTGCATATAAAGGTTTTTGATTTTCTAATCAAAAGGATGAATTTATCTTGATTCCCCATACGCTAAGTGAGATTGGTTAGTGAAAGATGTAAAGTATTAAAACTTTAGCTGATTAAGACTAAATTATTCATTGCAAATAGGTTATCTGACAAGTTGGCCATTATCCTGTTTCTGAACCAATCAAAAACCAATCTAACATTCTCAGTCTGTATTTTGCAAGTTATTTCCAAGTACTGACAACACAGGACAAAAACATTTCAGAAGACAAACATGGGCACTTATGTTGATTGTCCATCAATGTAAGATGGATAAATCTGGATAACTTGGACTGCTCTTAACATTTTTACTGAATGTCTAAAAAAATATACAGATATATCTTATGCATCTTCCAGTACAACACTCTTACATATGAATTTTCTGTATCTTGCGAGAAGATATTCAGTTGTTAAGGAACTTGTTTTCTGTTAGAGGGGCACAGTGAGGCATTTACTAGTGTGTTTTTACGTTTCTGAAGAGGTGGGTCTGAACAGTTGCAGGATGTAAAATGGTGGTCAAGACCTTATGACCTTTTTCAGGTTTTTCATGTAGTGTCTTTTCTAAAACCAGCTTTACACACAGTAATAGTGTTTTTTCTACCTATACCATCTCAAAGCTTCCTGCTGCTTTCAAAGGATCAATCTAGCAAATGCTTTCTGTATTTCACACTTCCTATGGAAGCAGTGCAACATACCAGCTTGCCATATTGCCCTGTGGCAAGGGGCCTTGGCATACCAGTGGGATGTGGCCCTGGCTCCTCTGGCTGCCACCTGCAGAGCTGGGACCAGTGCCCTTCCAACAGCTATCCAGCTGCCCCCAGCTCCCTTCAAGGCTCAGTAGCCACTAGCTAGGTAACACTGAAGGAAAGAAACCCAGAAGAGTGAGCAAAGGCTTTTGTAACCCCAAAAGCCACTATTTGTTGTGGGGTACCAGGTATCCCGTGATGCCTGTGTGCTCAAACAGCCCCATGGTCCAGCTGCCTGGATGCAGTGGTGCCTGTGATGGGGACAGAGATATCTACGCCCACATCACGGGGCTGGTCGGTGGCTAAGGCTGGCATAAGCCCTTGCCAGTGGGCTGGATGCCACATGAGCAGATGAAAAGCAGCACAGCCATGCCAGGGATCTGCCTGACTTCATCCCAAGAGCAGCAGCACCGAGGTCGGCAGCATCGCACCTGCGAGCTCTTGGTGCCAGTGTACTTGGCTAAAGATTTTAGACTGAGATCAGTAACGGGTGGGCCACATGGACAGAGGAGCATGTTTGTGTCACTCCAGGCCAGCAGTAGATTATCCCGAAAATTTTAGATAAGAGTTTAATGGCTGCATGTGAGAAACTGTTGGACTGAGTTTTCAAATGAACAAAGAGGAAAAAATTATTTGCAAGGAAGGTTTGGACAGGGGTTTTGTCTGTTGGAAGGCTTTCAGACCGTCAGATTTTTTGCATTTCAGAGACATCAGATTAGAAATCCTGTTGGAATTCTTAACATTAGAAGATGACAAGCATGATTGGTGTCTGAATTTTGATCAGGTTTTTGAATATTTTTCTTCTTTCAAATCAAAATGTCTACGTAAATGCATATTTCAAGGAAAAATGTCACCCTGTTTGTTCATAATTAGAAGGATGTTTCAGGAAAGCAAAAGCTTTTATCTACCTTTTAAACATGAATGCCATATTTCCATCTGACTAGGAGGGTCACTAATCTTTGAAACTCAGGTGCATAAAATGCATTTCCAGGAAAAAAATGCTATGTTATTGAGCAAGGTTGCAGTTATTTAGACCCAATCCTCCTGTCACAGTTCTTCCAGACAGAAAGAAGTAAAGGAGCCCCCTACTGTAGATTATGTCATTATTATTCTTTTTCCAGTCTCCTTTTGCAAGAGGAGTGGCTAAAGAGGGGCATAATTTGCAGAGAATTGTGCTCCTCTAAGTATTGCACATCCTGAGTTGCCAGACTCATGTGTATAGCTACTAATAACAATGCCAGACTTTTTTCTAATCCAAGCACTTTTTTAGCTGCACTCCTTCTCACTTCTATGACTTCATGTGTGACACAAAAGCATGACTGTAAGCAAGACCAAGGTTGGGGGGAGCCAGAGCATATGACAGGCAGCATCCTGGTGGGCCTGAAGCTGCACTCCAGCCACCGTCACCTTCCACAGTGAGAGATTTCATGATGAATAGCCATGATCGCCACATCCTTGGCCTTAGAGGTGATCCTCCGTGCTGTGTTGTTGTTGAAAAGAAGCAGTTGCCTCCGAGGTGGGGTTCCCAGATGCAAAAGCTTGTTTTGGCGTGGTGGGAGATGAGTACAATCCCTGATGTATCAGTGTGCTCTGATGGCACTGAAGAAATCTGTGTACTATACCTTCCCTCTGAAAGCAGCATCATAGCTAAAGGCTTATAAAAATCCTGTCATGCAAACGAGTAAATAGGAGATAAAAAGGTCATTAAGACTTCACACTGAGAAGGGAGGGGGGGATGCTAAAGAAAGTGCTGGATGGAGGCAAGTGTAGAATGCAGAACTATACCAAGCAGGGAACACAAAACAAAGGTCCAAGGAAGTATCCAGGCTAGCAAAGTGCTTGCCAAAATCTGAGACATTGAGAACAGTCTAAAAGACAGAGGTTTATGGGCAAGAATGCCCTTTTCCACTGATGAGGCAAATGGAGCTGAAGAAATCATCAAAGGCCGGAGGGAGAGAGAAAGAAAGAGTCCCTGATGAGATGAAGAGAGTAACCTAGAAGGGAATCCCAGAAGCAGGGGGAGGAGGTATGACGAATGGTGTCATGAACAATAAAAATTTACTGACCTAAATCCCAAATAACACTAAAATGCAGTAGGGAAATCAGACAGAGACTTATATGCTAAATTTCTTATGCTGCTTACAATGAAATTCAGTTGAACATATTTAATTCAGAATAAGTGTTTCCACAGGATTTGGATTCTGGGATGACACAAGCCAAACTAATAGGGTGTATTCAGTGGTTATCACTGCTCCAGTGATGTTCACCACAGCTGTACGGGAGCATCCCACACGTAGCTGGTAGATTATGATATGGAGATCTATATGTCATAGACCTTTACTGTCTACACTGACACGGGGATCCAGTGAGTGGCCTGAAGGGACCAATGGCACAGGCAGTGCTGTGGGTTACTCAGCCCAGGAAAGGCTGGCAACTACACGGGTCAGTGCTGGCACACAGCACCTGAACACGCAGTGGATGTCCAGCATGGACTTTTGTCTTAGCTTGTGACACTCTCCAGGCATTTCATGCAAGATCCGAATTTCATTTTGAAAGGTAGATTTAAAATAATTCAATGTTGAATATATGATTTAGAGATTACCAATGGATGAAAAATGTTTCTTTTATGAGATGTGAAAAGAAAATCACTTCAGGTCACTCCTTTGAGGAGGTAAACAGGAAAATATTTTTATATGTAAGCTATAAACAAAATAACAATGTATCTACAGTAGAGCTGATACAGGGAGGTCAATATCTCTGACATTTTTGTTCTGTTATGGCATTTTGGTTCCTTCTGTATGTGAAGTGGATTTCATTTTTCTGGCAATTCTAGTTTGTTGTAGAAGTGGTGTTTCAATTCTTCCACCACTGACATAAAATAATCAGGGTATATCCCCTCTGGAAAAGTTCACAGTCTAAAATAAACAAGAACTTGGACTTGAGAAGTATGTCTGTTGGCCAATCAGTGCAAATGCCAGCTATATCTTGCAGACAAGAGAAATCAGAATGCATTTAAAACATATTTTGATTTTACCAATTTTTTCCAGTTAATTGTTATACCAGAATTTCAGGAAGGGAATGTTTGTGTGAAAATTATAACCGAGCATCTCTTTTTCTCAAGAAACCCAAAAGAAAAAGAAATTATTGTGATACGCAGCATCAAGGATGACTAGTGAGCTTTTCTTTCCATCCCAGGAAATGGGTTTAGAAAATAGGATCCACAAATTCTGTTTCTCTCCAGAGAACTGTAACAGTACAGTATTCACACACATGGCACACATGCATGTGACACAGCCCTTAAAATACAATTCTTAGTTATTTTCCCTGCTGTGGGTGGGTAAAGCCTCAATGCTCTTATAAAGAAGTGAAAGACTGTTTGCCCAGTTTGGAGAATACAAATGAGGAATTATTCTAAACTAATTCAATAGCTTCTCTTTTCCCCAGACTGCCATAAAATGTAAAATATTTGATAACATTGTAAACAAAAACATCATTGTTTGCACTTTTCCAGATTAATTTGTACAAATTATTGCTATATTATACCACAGGGATTTTAATTATATGTTACAAATTATAAATTCTTTAATGCATTAGATATGATTAAACTTATGAAAACTCTCAGTGGTGGTAAAATACATTTAAAGATACATTTTTATGACTAGGGTTAATTCCTTCCTCCAACTTAATTTTTTCTATAGCATCAGGAACATCTTCTACAGAAACTACTGTGAGGCCAAGACACAGAAGTCACTTGACACTAGACTCAAGATATTTACTTGCTGATAACTACTGAAAATTTCGTCAAATCATGCATTTCTTGTATTTACAATGGCAACAGATAATGGATGGAAAAGTTGAGGATGGACACTTGCAACAGAGCAACCATCTGGAGAAACAGAGAGAACAGGCTGCTTCTGGGGGCAGGGCTCAAGTGATCTGCCCCAGGCTTTGCTGAAAACTGATAACCCTGGCTCCACAGCAGCTGGTTGCTGTTCGGGGAACCTTTCAGGGCAGGTCCTGACCTAACACACTGCAACCTGGGCTCAGTTAAACACAAATCTTCCACAGGTAATTAGCAGCTATAACGATGATAATACCAATAAGAATCCAAATAAAAGTGTTGAATCTTGTGTCCCCAGATCCTGCTTATGAAGGCCTATGGGAATTGCAAGGGCATGTATAAAACTCCTTAGGTAAATATGAATCCACTCATGAAGAGATAAGCCAGCAGAGCTTAATGCCTAGCAATTGATGTTTCAGTTTCAGCTCAGACCCAGATGATTTTGGCAATGAGTGTCCCACAATTCACTCCATGGTATTGCTTTGTTGGTTCAACAACTGGAAGTGATGGCTACAGATACTGCTTCCATGGTTGATGGGACAGTGAAACCCCCACGTGCACCAGAGGAGAGAGCAATGCCACCTCAACCACCCCAAAGGCTGTGATGATTGGTGTCTCATGCACTTCATCCAAGAAAAGGGGGAAGAAGCACAAAGGCCAAACTTCCCTGCACAGCAGAGCAATGCACAGGCAGTGCTCTCAGGGTAGGTCCAGTCGACATTTTGCAGACAGATGTGAGGCCTCTCCCACAGCTCATCCTCCCTGCAAACAACACAACTTTGTTAGCTGAGCACAGAGATCTGATTATCAGGGTTCCTGGGCTAAGCAGCTTTTTGTCAGTTTGCAATGTGACTAGCTGTGGAAAAAAAAACCAAACCCAAGATACGGCTATCTACCCTCAGGCTGTGATGTCATGATGCTCATGCTGGATCACTGCACACCCTGGTCCACCCCAAAATGGACTTGCTGACCCACACAGAGCCAGTTCAAAACTTTTCCTGATTTTACATTGACTGCTGAAGGATGGACAGTACACGGTCTGGCATGAAGCTGGGCTTTTGATTTGGCACAATGCCTGCTGCCACAAAATTATTCCATTTACATTTTTCTTAGCAAATATGAACCAACAGAAGAAAGGCCACTGTCTTTGAGAAACAATATTGGGAATGATGAAGTCAGATTTATTTTTTGACCGAATCTCAATTGGTTTCAGGGCTCAGAGTACCAACTATCCTTTTACTGATTAAGCATGACAAATATCCATAAATGTCCTCAATAAAGAAATACTGGAGGCTGAGTGGGGAAGTTGGCACAGGACCAGAGTATATCCGGTCCACTGAAGATATCTCAGATTATCTCATATTTGTACACTTTAAAAAAAAAAATCATCATACTCATCAGTCTTTGTCTAGTAGTTTACTTGGGTGCTGGTACAGATTGCTAACAAGGATGTGGCAACCACAACTACTCCTCATAAAATCTTTTGCCATTCTAACAATACTAAAAATAATAAAATTCTCACTCATAATATTCCATATTTGAATATAACTGTGATTTGTCATACTGTTTTTCTCCCAAGGGAACACTTGAACTGGAAAGGCCAAGCTAACTGTAGGGTAATCCAGTCTGTCTGAAGCCCCAGTCAGCAGCTTTACCCTCTCACTGGAGCTTGGGAGAGGATACTGTTACATGACTTTTAGCAAGCCACTTCAGCTCTTTTTCATCATATCCTCCATTTCTGTCTTGTCTGTTTTGACAGTAAGCACTCAGGAAAGATTGTCCAGCTATGCATTTATAACACGAGAACCTTGATCTCTGGAGCTTGTAATTTAAAATAAATATGCCTTCATACTGAAAAACCAGACATAACTTAATCAATATTAAAACAGAGGATGTTAGAGTTGATGCCTACATTTTAAAAAGTTAATAACAATTTCATGTTAAGAAATTGTTTTCCTGCGGTTGATTTTTCCAGCCCTGAAAAAGGCAGGGTCTTTTTGAAATTTTTTTTAGGACTATACAACAGGATTACATTATTTTATATCTAAGATCTTTCTACTAAATTCAGTCTTGCAATCAAGAGAATATTTCTGATTTTCTTATGCCAACATAATTTTTCACCATATATTTTACCGTATAGTGTACAAAAGAGAGACCTTTGTGCATACTTCCCAAACACAGGCCTGAGCAACAGATCTTTGTATTCGTGCACAAACTTATTTTTTTAGGAAACACCTCCTAAATATGCAGAACAAGTAATACTTAGGCTTTTCATTTGAGGAAACAGACTGTACAATTTCTCCCAGCTAGCACCAGCCATCCAAGTGCCACACATCCCACCTATGACAGACCCCAGCAGGGACACCCACCCTCAGGAGGCAGCAGGAGGAGTAAAAGTCCCCCTCTCTCCCCACTGACGTGCAGGAAGACTAGATGAATAACTTGGATCAGGCACCTCCTTCTCAGACAGCTAAAGGTGGTGAGATGAATCATATCCCTAGCTTTCAAGTTCATCTGACTTAACATCAAAAGAAAACATAAAAAGTAAAATATATTTGTGTATATGAGATACACGACTCCTGCCAGTACTTGATACTGTATCCTTTCAGTTACCAGTGGGAACCAGTGTTACTCCATTGCTCAGTTAGAAGGGAAAGCACATGTACCTGTCCCTGTGCCCAGGCACGCACCACCTGCCAAAGCTTCTGCCTGAGAAACTGCTGCAGAAATGGGGCTTTAATGTTTCCTTTTCTAGCTGTCACAATCCATAATGAAACAGGAAACATCCTGGATGCAGATATCACAATTGTAAGTTTTACTCCATACGAGCTGTGTGTTTCAGACCTGTACCAAAACCTGTAAGGGTCCCCAACAGGCACAGCAGCTTGTTTGCACAGGAGTCACAGCTGGAGTGAGGTTAGTCTCTTGTACTAGAAGGATTTGCTGCTTACTGCAAGAATATTTATATCACTGCACATGTGATCTCAAAAAGACAGCAAGATGAGAGAAAGAGATAAATTGAGACAGAGAGAAAGAGAAAGAGAGGAGGAGAGACAGAGGGAGAAAGAGAAAAAAATATTATCTTACTCTTCTTCTCTGAATATGCTGCCACTTCCTTCAGTGCCAACCCAAGCAAGAAGCAGAGCTAGGCAAGGAGCATGGCTGCAATAGGAACTGCTGGAGGTGATGGGAGCATGGCAGGCCACTGAATTTAAAATTCTGCTTATTTCTGCTGAGACACGTCTAACTGAGGAAGCAGCAAACTGCCGTGGTCAGTTGATCTCCACGGGCACAGCAACTCCATTGCTCTCAGATGTGAGCAGTTCTTCCACTAAGAGTACTGAAAATGATGAACAGGATTAGAGTGGGAAGAAGTGTGAGAGGTTCAAATATTTGTGCATGCAATATTTACAGCTGAATTTCTGCATCATGAGACTTCACAAATAGCTTGGCTTAATGGTAAATGAAAGTCTGAATTTATGGTCCTGGATGGGACCGGAGTAGGGAACCATGCTGGTATCCAAGGTGTCTGGGACAATTTTATAAAACACCAGCACCTGATCAGCTGCAGCAAAACTCAGACCTAAGAAACTTTTGGAGGGTTCTGAGATGGGATGTGCACATATCTATATATCTTGTTGGGCCGAGTAACGAAGGTGAATAAGAGGTCAAAAGTAGCTGGTGTTGTTCCATTAGAGAACACTACAATTCATGATACGGAGGTGTTGCTCAGCTGGAAAGGCTCAGTTGCAGCCCTGTGATGGTGATGGCTGCTGGAGTTTCCCAGAAATGCCAGGGTTTGGGTTTATGTAAGCCAGAATAGAAAGTAATACAATTCAGTGTGCTGGCTGCAGACAGAGATCAGCTTTGGTGCAGAATGTGTCCTCTCTCATCAGCCTGGCAACATGTTGCTGGTTGAATTGGCTAAGGAGGTAAGCAACAGCTCTGGACTTATGATCCGGGTTTCAGCCTTCACGGAGATGAATGCAGGTACACCAGACTCTCTATTGATGTTCAGAGTTATACAATGTGATGATCAGCATCCCAGGAAAGCTTTCAAAGTAGCTTAAAAGCTGACTCTCCTTTCCAAGCAAGCACAAAGCCCAGACAAATACTTCCGCAGACAAGTACCTTGGGTCTGTGGGGCCAGCATGAGACACAGGTAGTTAAGAGCACCCCTGGGGAGTTCAGGAACTCTTCCCCAGGTACGACCAATCTTCTAATAAAGAAATGAGTTGGCTAACTTGGGCTGCCCAGGCAGCAGTCCCTTGGGGTCTTCTGTAGCTTCATGCTCACAACTCACTTGAACAGGGCAGGGGCTTTGGGCTCATCATGCTGCCCAGCGGGACAGTGATACTGGAGTCCTCTGGCTTCTGGTGGGATGGCAGACTATTGTCAGCTGGTGTAGCTAGAGTTCATTTGTTGTGCTCATTAACACTTATTTAGCGGAGAGCACATTTTTGGAAATAGGCCTGACTGTCAATCTTGAAAAACTGTGAAAAAATAAGAACTAGAATTCAGCACTTTCCAGCCTCCCAGGCTGTTACCTTCCCCAGCTGAGACCAGTCATAAGGGAAACGAATCATCCTTTTGCTTTAGATACTGTGATGGCTTTCCTCAGGCTGCTGGTTATATATTTGCCCATAATTTTTGAAAAAACTGTTGCAATAACTCTTTATTGCTAGCTTTACTTTTAATTATGACCATCTTAAACACTTAAGTTTATGTTTTTATCAATAGACACTGCAGCTTAATGGAGAGAATGTCCTGTGTGGCTCATATTCATTGTAACTACAGCAGTTAGGCACACGGAAAAGTCATGCCAAGGAGACCCCAACACCTGAAATGAAACATTGCCCGTCTTTTGACATGATCACAAGTGGTGTTCCCTGGGGCTCAGTATAGGGGCCAGTTCTGTTTAATATCTTTATTAGTGGTCTGAAGGAGGGAATTGAATACACTTTCAGTAGGTTTACAGCTGATGCTAAGTTGGGTGGGAGTGTTGAGGAGTGTTGATCTGCTGAAGGGTAAGAAGGCTCTGCAGAGGGATCTGGACAGGCTGGATCAATGGGCCAAGGCCAATTGTATGACATTCAACCAGGCAAAGTGCCGGGTCCTGCACCCGGATCACAACAACCCCATGCAGTGCCACAGGCTGGGGGCAGAGTGGCTGGAAAGCCAGTCATCAGAAAAGGTCCTGGATCAGCAGCTGTCTGAACATGAGCCAGAGTGTGCCCAGGTGGCCAAGAAGGCCAATGGCATGCTGGCCTGTATCAGCAACAGTGAGGCCAGCAGGACCAGGGCAGTGACTGTCCCCTGTATTTGGCACTGGTGAAGACACACCCTGAATCCTGCGTTCACTTCTGGGCCCCTCACTGCAAAGAAGGACCTTGAGGCTCAGAGCATGTCTAGAGAAGGGCAACAGAGCTGGTGAAGGGTCTGGAGCACCACATGTCTGATGAGCAGCAGTCGACAGAGCTGGGTTTGTTCAGCCTGAATAAAATGAGACTTGAGAGACCTCACTCCTCTCTACAACTACCTGGAAAGAGTTTGTAGCCAGGTGGGGATTGGTCTCTTCTCCCAAGTAACAAGCACCAGGACAAGAGGAAATGGCCTTGAGTTGCAACAGGGGAGGTTTAGATCGGGTATTAGGAAAAATTTATTCGCTGAAAGTTTGGTCGGGCATTGGAATGGGCTACCCAGGGAAATGATGGCATTATCGTCCATAGAAGTGTTCAAAGAATGTGTGGATGTGGCTTTTGGGGACACAGGTTAGTGGTGAACATAGCAGTGCTGGGTTAACAGCTGGACTTTCTAATCTTAAAGGCCTTTTCCAATTTAAGCAATTCTGTGATTCCATGATTCAATCGTTTCAAAAGAGAAATAGCACTTCTGACCAGGCAGCTCTCCAATGACCACCAGCTGACTGCAATCTTGAGAACTAAGATAAGAAGGGTTTCTCTTTCACCACTGCCGTAAGTCCCATCTCTTTGGGGATAATGTTGTTCAGGAATGTCAGTCAGCACCTACTCTGGCACTGGCTTGTGTCTCTAATGCTTCTCTCCTCTGGAAAACATATTTCCATCTGCATCATTATTCTTCTCTTTGTCTGAACAAACACTTGAAACTGCTATCTCTAATTCTTGATTTATCCTCTCATTTACTAGCACTCTGGCAGACTTTTTAGTTGCTATACAGCAATGCGAAGCATCTTATTTTGGGAAAACGCTACATTTTATCTCCCCTTTGGGGTCATATTATTTTCCAGAATTGGCAGACTTCTTTTTAAACTTGGTATTTTTTTCCCCCTGATACTCCGTTATAATTAGCACTAAATCAGACACTGAAGGCACTAGAGCAGAAGGCTGAGAAAGGGTTTCCTGGTAGTAAAAACATGAAAGACTGAGATAAAGATATTTCTGCTCCCAATATTCCCTCCTGGAAACTACAAATCCAGCAGATGAGAAGCCATCTGTGTGGATACCTTGTGATGCATTTTAACGCTAAAATAGTAATTGAGCTGCACTTCTAGGGCTTCCCTTGCCAGCAGCCATCCCTGGAAATCCCCTGTAGGAGTGAAAGGATAGATAAGGACAGTGCCATGGAAACAGCTCATCCTTCCTTTACCTTTCCTAAACACATTAGCAACTGGAGACTAACTTGCAGAAGTCAAACTAACTAACCAAATCTGCACAAATCTATATATTTTGGTCTCAATTTCAGTGTAATAGTTAAGAACTATGAGAAAATACAGGATGTGACATCTCAGTGCTTTTATTCTTGAAAAAGACTATGTTGTCAACACCTCTTTATGGTGAGATCTCTAATATTAGATTTGGTGTACACTTTGGCACACCTTTATCCTTGTGTTTTAGAAATATTTAAAAATAAAATAGGCTATACTAATGAAAAAAATCCGCTACGTTCTTCTAGGGCAATGATTAATGTAGAGCAGTGCTGTAACCCTACAACCTTCCAAAGAAAGCAACGGAGAGACTTTTGAACATCATTCAGCAAGAAAGACATTAGGGAGAAGCTGCAGCTCGAAATTCATGAGTCTCACACTCACAGTTGTAAATCCAGCAGAAATCAGAAACCTCTGCCTTCTGCCGAAGCAGTATTTCACTGTTTTAGCTGATCAAATGCACCTTGCAATCAAGGGGCAGTGTCTTCTAGTTCAAGCTGTTTCTTCCAAGGGACTTAATCCCTAATCTGGGAAAGAAAAATATAACCTGTTTCACCACTGCTGAAAAGCTGACAACTCTTGCTCTAGGTGATCGCACTGTATTTGTTTTTCCTGAAGAATACTGTGACAATGTGTAGGTGGGAGAAGGAAAGACCCCTGCTGTGTTCCAATTAACTTTTTTGTTCTATTTAAAAATTACTTTTAAGGTTGCCTATTCACCATGTTCTGCCTCCACTCATAACTGAGGATGGTGGTTTTACTATGATCAATTTAATTTCATGTTTTGGTTAAGTGGAACAGCCTAACCCTGCCCTACACATACTCTGGGCAATTTCTCCCACTTCTGCAACTGCATTGCCCACATCTATTGGTGATACTTTGAGTCACTGAGCACCCATGAACTCTCTGGAGCTCAGCCTCAGAAAAACTGCAGAGAATTCCCAATGAACACTGAGATCCATAAAGCATTTGGGGATTCTAAGTACACCTGACTCTCTTGATGACCTCTTCCCAAACTTCCCAGCGAAGTGCTGTAGGCTTTTAGCCTCCTGTGGGCATTAGCAGAAGCATGAGCCAGCGAAGTCCAAACGGCTGGTGGGCAAGGGTCGTGACTTCAGAACACGCACACTCAGGGCCCGGCTCTCAGGAACATCATGTAGAAGGCTCTGTCAAAGGCACCACATGGATTGTTGACTGCAGGGGCCTGCACACACAATCACATGCAGGACAAGTTCTCCGTAGTCATGTTCTATAGTTCCTTCACCTGTGCTGCTATAGACAAAAGTTTTCAGATTGACTCCTACAGGCATTCCTAAACTGCTTTAAGATGGATGTGTATCAGCCTAGCCTGTGAAATAAGTCAAAAGAAAGAGACCACTGATTAAATGAGATTAAAAATAACAGATGCATATCAGTTTGTAGACAAAGACTTAAACGAGGAGGTAAAACTGCACCATACATTGTTCAAAATGGACCAGGACTGTCCACACAAATCTGCAGTCCTTGTGTTAGATGACCTCAGGGCACTTTTTAATTAAGCAGGTGCAACTATGGGAAACAGGCCTCACCTTTGTAGCAAAATGTATTGAGTCAAGACTAAAAGTAGCAAATGTATGAACACATACTTGACAGTACACCTTCTTTATTGGTGGCCTCAGGGGTTATTTTAAAACGTTAAAACACGAAATGCTTTCACTTTCTTTTGGAAAACAAAAGAGGAAGTAGAATACACAGCTACTGCACCTTGAGTAATGAGCTTCCTCAACTAAACACAGTTTAGTCCACAGAAAGACAGGTTAGATTTTTTCAATTAACAGAATTTAAATCACAATTTACACGCATTGTGAGTGCTGGTTAGGTTGTTTATACTAAGCTAACCAGTCTAACACAAGATAACACTTTTTTTCCCATTACCTAACTCTGTTGAGCTATTTAGGCTTCTTGTCCTATAAATGCTAATTGATTTGCATGTAAACTGTAATTTTGTAATGGACAGAGAGATCAGTCCATGTAGATGCAATGACAATATCAGGTTCTTAGTTTACTTGCATCATATTGTTGGTTATTGTCTTAAATGACTTCTCTTTGGGAAAACGGAACGAAAATTAGCTTTTAAAGAAGAAATTCAGACCACTAAAGTGTGAAATGAAACATAATGAAGTAAAATGTTTATAACTGGGTACAAAAGAATCAGACTATCCAAACACTTACTTAATAACACTGAAGGTTAATAACACTGATTGTATTTTTCAGTCTAAAAGTACTGCTTTTATATCTGATTCATGGTAAGAAGAAATGTTTGATTTTTGAGACTGAACAACGAAAGTAGTCCAGAACTTCATATTCTAAATACCACGTCACTTTTGGTGCTTTCTAATGGTTTGATTTCAGCAAATGCATGAATATTTGAGTCACAAAGGAAAGGTTTATGATTAGAGTAATAAAATGCATTGCTTTCCTGGACGGTGTATATAAACATTCATTTCAATGACATGGCAGCCATGCTCATCACACAACTATACTGTACATAAAGCTGGTGGCATTAAGAAACTGGTCTCCTGGTTTGGACGGAAGACTGTTCTTTAACTTCTAAACATATTTATGTTGACAGACATATTACTGTAGTACCAATGTTTCTACAAAATATTAGTGTTGTGTAACCTACTGAATTCTTCACTAATTCAAAATTCCGTTTGGAGGTTCAAAATCAAACCTGAGAAGAAAGCACGCACGTGAAACTTTTGAAAGAAACCTGCTATTTCTGACAAAGTATTATATGCTCATATCTTTGCTTGAAATTTTAAACTTCATGATGATTTTACAACCAAACGAAGGTGTCAGTGCCATTGTTTCTCGATGGAGCAGCCAGTTCACAAATAATGTTGGCCTTCCTCCTGTAAACACTTGTGCACGGGTTTAGCTTTTCTACCATTGACAGTCTCATTGAATTCAAGGGGATTATCTGCATGAACGTTTTGTGCATCAGGACTTGCTGTAGTCGAGCCATTGCTATAACGTGCATGTTTTGAAGGGTCGATAAATTAAAAGTCCAGTTGTGTCATCTTGGAAATACTTTTCCACTTTATTAACACACAAAGTGGACAGCGGGAGCTGTCTCTCCACTACTACTACACTACCACGCAGAGAAAATAGGAACTTTCACACAATTTTCCCCCATCGTCGGGTCATTCCTGACCTAAATCCCCCACAGGATAACACACAGCCTGCGGCGAGGCCAGGCCGTTCCTTCTGCGCTCTGCAACCCAAAGGGAGTTGACAGAGCGGGGCCGCGGGGGATGGGACACCCCCTCGGGAAGCTGGGGCGCTTCCCAGGGCAGCGCGTCCACCCGGGGTAGGTCTCCACAGGCCCCGGCAGCCCTGGGGGTGCAGGGGTGAGGGGGGGATCGGGGAGCCCCGCTGCGCCCTGACCCTGCTCACCCCCACGGCCCGGTCTGGCCCGGCGCTCCAGGCCTGCGCGCCGCCCTCGGCCCTCACAGAACGGGATCTGAGCCGGGCGCGTCCCCGGCCAGCAGCGTCTCGGTGGGGCCGGCGGAGCGCGGCGGCATCCGGCAGCACCGCGGCCTGCGGGCCCTGCCCCCAGCACTGGGCCGCGTCTCCCGCGGGAGGCGGAGGGAGCGCAGCCGAGGGAGCCTCGCTGCTCCTTCCTCCTCCCCTTCCTCCCCGTCCCTCTCAGCCCCTCCGCAGGGCCGGGCCGTTGCGGGCGGTGCAGCGGCGCTGCCCCCGCCCCTCGGCGCTGGCGGCCGGGCCGAGCGGCG